>PVJX010002409.1:0-129795 GCA_004027295.1 Dolichotis patagonum | reverse complement strand
GTGTGAGGGCTGTGTGAGCGGCTGTGTGTGAGGGCTGTGTGTGAGGGCTGTGGGTGAGGGCGGTGTGTGAGCGGCGTGGCAGTGGGCGGCTGGCAGTGGTGCCCTTCAAGATCCCGCCCTCGGAACCTGCACCAGGGGAGCCCCACAGACTCCTTCTGATTGTTCTCCTCCAACTCCAGCAGCTCTTTCCATCGTTCCATAAAACCCCAAACACGAGGCCTGCGTGGCCTCCTCACTAAGGTCACTTGATTGTCTGTAACTTGTCGCTGTGCTCAGCGAGGGATACTGAGTCAGCCTTCCTGAGGACGGCTCCCCCAAAAAGCCGGCTGCCCAGCTTCCCCAGGACACCAATGCTGGGTCTTCTGGGCACAAACCCAGTGCTTCCAATAAAAGTTAAACGAGGCTGTGTCAGAGCTCAGGACGGAAAGTAAGGACCACTGTCAGCAGGAGGAAAGCAGCACAGACGTCATCCACGATGAAGAGAAGCCGAGGCCCTGCTGGCGGGAACGCGGACTGGGGCCTCCGTGGAATGCAGTAGGGATCTTCTGCAAAGCCGGAGCCCAGAACCTGCTGTGTGTTAGCAATCCCACTTCTGAGTACACGTCCAAAATAATTGAAACTGGGGTCCTGGCGATACTGGCACACCCACATTCCGAGGCGCAGTAGTGACGATGACCAAGAGATGGAAGCAAGTGCCCAGGGTCCGGGAACAGAGGACCAGCCAAAGGGAATGGGTGAACACATGCCATGAAGTACTATTCAGCCTTGAAAAAGGAGAAAATGCTGTTATACGCCATCATGTGGATCGACCTTGAGAACATTATGCTACAATCCAGTGCCAAAAAGAGAAATGTTGTACGGTTTCACTCACAGGAGGCACCTCAAGTGGCCCAAGTCCTGGAAACAGGAAGTAGGATGTTGTTGCCCGGGGTAACAGTGGATGAAGAGGAGTAGGAAGTTACTTTTTAATAGACATAAAGTTTCCATTGTGCAAGAGAAAAAGAGTTAAGTCCACTCTTCTCGGTTCCTGTCGCTAACCTGTTCCTGCCGATGACGCAGAGCTCTCTGTGGTCACCCGCCAGCGGCTGCCCGGGTTTCACTGCCCGCTCCCAGGTGCTTTGTCATTGTTTGCTGCAACAAATAAGCAACCATAAACGCAGGTTTTTGCACTGCAGTTTAGTACTGCACTCCTTAGCGGCGAGAGTCCTGGCGAGGATCTCCAGACCTCTGCCTCTGAGCGTCTCTGGAGGTGAACACGTGGTGAGGGGCGGAAGGAGGAAAGGAAGCCCAGGAAGAAGCGAAGGCCGCTTGAAGTCCCCACTGCTCCCAGCACGGGCTGTGAGCAAGTCTCAGAGGGACTGGGAAGAGGCTGGCGATGTCCGAGGGGCCCACAGCACATCAAGCTCTATACCAGAGCTGCCCGGCTGGGTGCGGCAGAGGGAAGGCTCCGGGCAGCTTCTTGCGCCCTGCAGCCCCTTCTGCCACACTGACTCAGTGGGCGTGGAGCCCCGGCACAGGGGCTCGGGATCGATGTCTCCCACCTGGTCTTCATCACCACGGGGGCCGCAGCGCCTCACCGGAGATGGGCGTGGAAAGAGGTATCCTGCCCCTGCCCCACCCCTCTTCCCACCATGCCGGGCCCCTGGGTGCTTGCTTGGGAAGCTCCTGAAGGGGTTGGGGACCGGGCGGGTGCTCAGAGTCAGGAAGGCTCAGACTGCTGGGCTGGAGTGGGGAGACCACGTCGTGCCAGCCCCTGGGCTGTGTTCGCCCTCAGGTCCTGGGAATCAGCCCTCCAGGCCAGCAGGCCCTGCAGTTTCCTGGCTTTTAACAGTGATTAGCACAACTCGGGCCAGCGCCTGAGTCCAGTTCTCATGGGTCCAGCTCTGTGGGCTGGAGATCTTGGTTTCTGGAGTGGGCTTTGGCAGCCATGTTGTTCACAAGAGGTCATCATGGTGCCGCTGGAGGTACCCACTCGGGCTGCATTGGGCTCCCCTATCTCAGTCCACTTGGATCAGAGGGACCTCAGAACCCACCTTCATCCTCCTCACCTGGACCCATCCGGGCTGCAGATAAACCTTCAATGACAGAAAATCCTGCACAGCCACTGTCTTGCTCACTGTTAGTACTCACACGGTTCTCCTTCTCCTGCAACCCCAATGGCCCTGTCACGCGTGGGACCCCAAACCCTGTGCGGCTGGCCCTCGGCATGGCATCAAGCCCTGGGCATGCTTTCTAAACAGCAGCTGGAGTGTGTAAGAAGCCGGGGACATCAGGCTCCGAAGTAGGGTGACCGCGCACACAATGCGATACAACCCCGTGGTCGGCTCCAGATTCCAGAGCCCACGCGGGGCCTTGCCTCTAGGCCCTCAGTGTGGATGCAGCTCGCTCCCAAACCAGCCCCCGCCTCGAGGCCTGTGGGCTCCGACTCGGCCCAGGCAGGCTGTGAAGCTCATCTTCCCCCTCTGACAGGCACTGAGTCCCCCTGGAGTCCACATCCCAGGTCCCCAGGAACTCAGAGCATCAAAAAACCACAGCTGGACACAGGCTCTGCCCCCAGCATGGTGACTGGCAGAGCTGCGTGGGATGGGGACATCACAGAAGCAAGCAGTGACCACCGGGGGAGGAGACGAGGCCTGCAGGAGGAAAGAGGCTGTTTGTTGACTACACATAGGGCGGAAAGGAGATGTGAGCTGAGGAAAATCTAAACAGTAAACAAAACTCAGAGGGCCAAGTAGGCCTCCCTTATTGTGGTGGCCGGGAGCTGCTTAACCCCAGCCAGGGTCTCCAGACCCGGGACCCTGCACAGGGGGCCTTGGGAGAACTGCCCCCAGCTCACTGTAAACTCCAGCACTGGGAGGGGAGACCAAAAAAACACAGCTCCAGGCGGGGACGACCCCAAAGTTATGGGAGCGGTGGTCACTTCTGGGGAGGAGGGAAAGCCCTCCCAGGGGTTCTGGCCTCCCTTGCCTGCCTGTCTCTATGGGCAGGAGTAACACACCTGGGTGCTTTTCACCCCTCCCCCCCCTTGTTTCCTGTCCAGGTGAGAGAGGTCCCTCTCCCCAGCCCCACTCTCTGCCTTTTGTTTTGCTCTTTCCTTATACTTTGGGTTTCTCACGTAAGACACCCTGTGGCGCTTAAGCTTGTGCTGAAGTTTATCACCCTGGTCTCAAGGGCCATCTGCTTCCTTGTTTGTGTTTTAAGTGGGTCCTGCAGCCGCGTGGGGGACACCACAATACCACGTGCAGCCCCACGCAGCAGAGGCCGCACTTGTCTCTTCGTTCTCTTGCCGCTACCCTAAGATTAGCAGCGAATTTCCCTGCAAGAAGCCCTGTCCCTCGTGCTCACGTTCAGTTTCCAGGTCATCTTGAGACCAGGTCACTGGTCCCTGCACCAGCGTTCAGTCCCAAGAAGGGAATTCTGTTTTCCGCTGGAGTTGTGAGGACTCCAGCCAAGGACCAGGTCACCCGACAGCACCTCTCAGACGCCTCCTTGCCTCTCTTGTTCGTCTTCCTCATCTTCTCCAAAACCACCAGCCAGGATTCCCAGGGACGGCGGGAGGACAAGGTCCCCGCACGCAGAAGTGGCTTCCGCTCATCCCACCCCCTCCCCGAGCTCGCGCTCTTGTGCTGTGCTAGGATTTAACGCCCCCAGCGAGGCCAAGGCCAAGGGAGCCCTGTCCTCTCGGTGCTGTTGCGGCAGGCTTTCCGCAGGGGAGACTGCTCTGCAGGGCCTGCAGGTTACCAGGATGGAAATCCAGTGCCCTCAGCCAGCACACGTTTGCGGCTGTACGAAAGTCAGGGATGCAAACGGACCCCAGCACGGTGTCCAGAGCTGTCCCGGAGGTAGACACTGAGGGACGCAGAGGCCAAGAAGGGGCCCAGTGCGTGCACCGCCTCGCCTGGCTCTTTGCACAGGCAGTCTCTGCACGGCGCCACTCTGAAGGCCGGCACTGAGGAAAGGTTAGATTCTGCCACATTCTAGAAGAATCCTTAAAGAGCAGGGCCATGAGAGAGCGCTGGGAAGAAAACCCAGGCAGTAGAAGACAACCTCTGGGCAGGGAAAAAAGGCCTGGCACTCGCAGGAAGCAGTCACCGCACCACCCTGCTCCACAGACGGGCGAGGCACCTCGGACGACGGACCGAGCCGCCTCCCCGGTGAGCAGGAGTCGTGCAAGCTGCTGGGTCTCCACTGCCAGCCACCGACCAAGGATGCGGCCACCTCTGAGAGGTGGAGCCCAGCAGGGCGACCACTTTGGATCTTCTGTTGCAGATCTTGGGGTGCCTGTGGGCCCCTCAGCTAGAGGGCTAGCTCTGTCTGGTCGATGGGCTGGTGAGCTGGAACTCAAGAGAGAATTTCAAATCTCCAGCAGAACACAGACTTGAGCACCACTGAAGCCCATGGAATTCTGGGAGCCACGGTCTCTGCTGGTTCCCTGGGAAGCGCAGGGAGGTGGACAGTGCAGTCGTGGAGCAGCAGGACCTTTGGGGGGAGGGTCAGGGTAAGTGTTCGAGATTCACACGCTGTGAGCCAGCTTTAAACTGCGCGGTCAGGGAGGTGAGGCAGGAGAAGTAAGCTGCCCTGCAAATGCTCAAAACCCACAGCTGCAAAATTTGGGGGAACCGCAATAAAAACAATTGAGCTGGAGTAGTGAGATTATTTCTCTGGCTCTCTTAACCCGGCTAGCGTGGGTCATCGAATACGGTACCACAGACGCTGTCCTCTATCACCTTCCAGACACCTGGGCCGAGGTTAGCAGGAGATGGAGCCGCTGTGAGGTGACAGCTCAGCCGCCCCACGCTTTCCATGTGCGCCTCACCAGCGCTGGGGAGCAACCTGCAGGACCCAGCAGACATCTGCACCCCAGCTCCTGGCAGTGTCCTCTCCAGCTTCCTGGTTTGTCGTTTAGCCAGATGGGCGGCCCTGCGGGCACTTCCCCAAAACTACCTATATTTCTCAGACAATTTCTAAAGAAACCACAGTGGTGCTGTGTGTGCAAGGGTTCCAGGCTGAGGGCTGGGCCTAGGCCACAGGCAAGGAGCCGCCACTGTGAAAGGGAGGAAGCGTCTGGTCCTGGTCCCAAGGTGGAGCTGTGGCCGTGGCTGTGGCCGTGGCTGTGAAGGCATCTCAGACACAGAGGCTGCCTCTGGGACACGGAGAGAGCACGAGGGACCCACAGCGTGTGCAGACACAGCATCAGACCAGCCTTTCACCGGCCCAGGGCCAGCCAGTAAGGGGACCCAAGGGGCAGACCTGGATTGGAGTGCCACTGCTGCAGGAGCTCAACACACCCTTGTCTGATCCATCAACAAAATCTGAGTTGGGCATGCTGACACGGGCCCATTACCCCAGCACTGTGGGAGGCTGAGGCAGGAGAAGTTTAAATTTAAGCCCAGACTGGCCAATTCAGCAAGATCTTATCTTAAAAAATGAAGTGGGCTGGAGATGTAGGTCAATATAAAGGCCCTGGGTCCAATCCCAATGCTAGAAAAAATAAAATAAAAACATGAGATGTTAAGACTTTATGATAGTATTGTAGGAAAGAGAAAGTCAAAGCCTAAGAACAAAGGAATGGGAGAGTGGGGACCAGAGCAAAGTCCCCTGAGTGGTCAGCAGATCAGCACAGCTGTGCGTCCCTGAAGTGGCCTTTCCTCTGCCCTCTGGGGCACTGGCCTCTCAGCCTCCTCCCTAACACACAGCTTTGTCCCTGTCTTCTCCAGGACATGGGACAGACTGGCTTCTGTGCTCCAGTATAACCTTAAAAGAAAAAGGCAACACTGTGAGTTTTGAATAAACCAACCTCACAGTGGGTCAGGATACCATCACCGCGCTGCCTGCCCGCCGTACCTGAGGTCAGTTCCAGGGTGGGAAGGTAAAAGAAAAAGAAAAACATTTTACAAGGTCAGATCAGATGGTAGAAATTCAAGGTAAGAAAACACAGGGCTTAAGACGAGTTTAACTTAGTTTAGCTTTGTTTCCATTTACCGACTTCGAAGCCTTCTTACTCACTGGGAGTGCACTGATCCAGTTTCCACCCTGAGGATTACCTGTATCCCCCAGCTAGCACCGGACACAGAACAAGTGCTCGAGAGGGAGCGAATCCTAACAGTAAATACCAGCTCCCCGCTGAGCGACTCGAAGGTTTTAAAGAGTGGAATCGTTTCAGCGATTTCTTTTTACTGTGTAGTCACGATAGCATCCTTCCTTTATCAGAATCAGTGAGCTGTGGTTTCAGTACTAGGAACCGTGTGTACTTCAGCCCCAGCATTGACAGGGCGACCACCAGGAGCGGAGCCAAAGACGTGGACAGCAGTGGACTGAGGGTCAGGTGACCCCTGAGAGAGATGCCAAGGAGGCAGCCCTTAGCCACTAGCCCTCCACCGGACATCAAGCACTGCCCAGGAAAGCCCGGGTGCCTTGCGCAAGAGAAGAGAGCTGCACACACGTGTGACAATGCCACGCAGGGCCAGGGACATCACAGTCACTGTGCAAGGCCGGAACATAGCTGGGTGTGGTGGTGTACGCCTGTAACCCAGCATTCTGAGAGGCTGAAGCAGGAGGACCCCAGGTTCAAGGTGAGCCTGAGCACCTTCATGGTTTAGCAAGACCCTGACTCAGAGTTAAAAAATAAAAAGGGGCTGAGGATGCATTGCAAATGACGGCCCTGGGTTCAGCCCTCAGTACAGAGAGAGGAGAGAGAAGAAAAAGATAAGAGAGGGGAGAGAGAACAGAGAGAGAGGAGCGAGATCTCCCCAGAGCCACTGAGGCCAGGCAGAGCTTGGGCCAGAGCAGAGACACCCTGTCCCTCTGGACCACGGGCACTGTCCTGGACTAAATGTGCCCATCCTGGTCATCCCACTTCACCAAGTGTAACGGCAAGGCCTTAAAAGTCCAGACTGCCTCCAAACAGCTGCGTTCTGGAACAAAGCTCTGGAATATTTATAGGAAAACAAAATTCATCACAGCTGACCCAAAGCTACCAGGCAAGCAAAATGCAGGAAAACGGAACTGAGAATGAGGAGGAAAAAATCAATCAAACTTGCCCAGGAACAACGTAAGCGACAGAACCATGAGACCTGCTCCGTGACACCTTACCACACCTTTCCAGGTCCTTAGTGTTCTGTGCCCAAGGCTATCGGTGAGGGACCACTCAGCACTGTCCAGAGGCATCTCGGGTGGTCACACGGGGGCCATGGGTGGAGCATCACAGGTATGCAGTTGAATGTCTGAGGCTGGAAACAGCACACGGATGAGAGTAAGGACAGAGTGGTCCTGCAGGGAAGGGCAGTGAGCTTCGGTACACAGCAGCAGAAAGTATTCAACACGAAATGAAACAGAAAAAGAAATAAACGCAGTCCAAGTGAGCATGGGTCAACTTCAAAAGGTCCAGTGGGCGTGTAAGGTATCAGAGGAAGAAGAGAAACAAGACAAACAAACAAACAAAAATGGCCTAAACTGTTCAAATGTCCTTAAAACTAAGACTCCTAAATACCCCCTCAAAAAGCTCAATGAACCCCAAACATAAGAAACAGGAAGGAAATTGCACAAAGACACATCACAATAAAATTATTTAAAACCAGTAACAGTATATTTTTAAGATAACCAGAAGGAAAATGATAAGTTCTTCACAAAAAGGCACCCCAAAACCCCAGAAAACTTCTCAAGAGAAACAACGTATTCCAAAAGAGAGCTAAGCCACACATTTCAGTGATTGAAAAAATAATTATCGACTGAGAATTTTATACCCAGCAAAAATATCATTTAGAAACAAAGGTGCATTTAAAACTATTTTTAGGCACACAGAAGCTGAAGAAGTCTTCACACTACAGTTTTCTTTTGTACAGAAAGAAAGCGACACCACATGGAAGTCTGCTCCTACAGACGGAAGGAAGAGTGCAGGAGTGACACTCGCATGGGCAGGTACGAGAGCTTACTCTCCTTAGTTCCGTTCTCATTCCCCACTGTGAACTGATAATGAGTACCTCTATAGAAGGTTCTCAGGAATAGGGATGACATCAAATGCCATTGCAAGGTAGCAAGAAAGAACAGGGTGGCTGTGTCAGAGATACAGCCCTGAACACCTGGAACTATCAGTGTCTCTGTGCCACTGGGTCAGGAAATTTGTACCTCGCATCTATGCTAAGTGAGCTGGGGGTCTAAGGAGACATCTCACATCAACCATCGGAGAAAGTGTTCGGAAGGTACATACTTCCATCTCCTTTTTCTAGCCACCCTCCACTCACCCTTTGTATGAAACCACTTCCCCACTCCAGCAGTGGGCCTCTTATTTTAGTCCATGGTAACATTTCACAGCTACCACCTTACCTTAACACCTGGCACAGGAGCTGACCCAGGGCACGCAAATGTAGATGAACAGGTGAACAGACAGACCAATCGGGTAGCTGTGCTGTAGATAAGATAGATAGATGGATATAGATAGATAGATAGATAGATAGATAGATAGATAGATAGTAGATGACAGGAGAGATAGATAGAAGATAGATAAGATTGATGATGAGTGGATGGATGGCTGATGGATGAATGGACGGGCTGACAGATATGCAAATCAGGTAAAAATGCTATTCTGTGATATTTTAAAATTCACACTTTGCCAGAGATGACATGGAAGTAGAAGGGATGGTGGAAAGGAGAAAGGTGACTAACAGCAGCATGATCAAAGAATGTTATACGCATATGTGACTATGCCAAAAGGAAGCCCAGTATTCTGTACCACATGCACTAACAAATCACAAAAAGAAAATCAAATTCATGCTTTTTTTAAATTTGAGGGGTAGGATTTTTACATTTGGATGTTTTAGTTAATTATTTTTAATTATGGAACACGATCATACATTGACCTTCCCACTCACTGGATCTCTTACATGCTCCTCTTGCATGTTTATCTTCTAGAAGGTTTTCTAGACATCTGTGCAGTACCTTGGATTAGCTTCTAGTGTGACATGTTCAGCACCTGGCCAGAACACTAACCCGCCCGACACAGATCATTCCTTGGCTTTGGTTTTGGTTTTCTCCCATTTTTATTTTCATGAGTGTGCGGGTGTGTTTACACACACAAACTACGCATACAGTTTACATAAGGCAAATCACACGTTTACCATCACAGAAGTCAGGACACATCACAAGACCAACAGATCTTAGATTCCGTGACATTCAAGGCCTCTCGTGAGTCTCCCACTAACCCCCACCCTATCTCTGACGCCCACCCTCCATACGTGACCACTGCTTACACTTTAAATATTTCCTCGGAATATCAGCTCTGATTTTGAGTAACATATCTACATGGACCCTTTGGGATTTTTTTCCATTTTCAATCTTATCTATCATCATCCATGCTTGAAGAGATTTCTCCTCTCAGCACCACCTCCAGGCCCACGCATCCCTTGCCAACACACTCTGCTCCTCCCAGCAGCTGTGGCAGGCCGGATTCTAAGAGGTCCTCCAAGGCTCCCTTCCCCATGGAAAGCACACCCCACATTGTGAAAATTATGTCTGCTGCTGTTGTGATTAGTATCTGTTACTTTTCTTGTGGCTGGGACAAAATACGAACACCCAGACTTAAAGGAGGGAAGGTTTATTTGGTTCACAGTTTGTGGAGGTTTCAGTCCACAATCAGCTGGCACTAAGGCAGGGTGGCACATAGCAGAGGAGACACAGTTCACAGCGGGCAGAGGGCAGCAAAGCAACAAGAGCCAGCCACAGCTCTTTGTGTCCCTTATATTTTATCCAGGCTGCTCAGGACAGGCAGCATTCACACCCTGAATCCTAGTGCCCTTTGTCCTAGAATGGCACCATGAATCAGTCCCAGCACCACACCCTAGTCCCAGCTACCTCTGAAAAAGCCCCACCTGTGACCTCATGAGGCTTTAGGGGAGGAGGTGGATTGAGACTCAAGCCATAACAGGATCTAACCCGGCACTGGCTTTAGGATCAACCCAAATGGGTCTCACCTGATCACATGAGCCCTTTACAAGTAGAGTTTTCTCAGGTAGCAGCAGAAGAAAGAGTCAAAGAAACCCTGAAGCTACCCTGGAAGGAAGCCAGAACCCAGCTGGGCACAGCAGCTGTAAGAACAGGGATCAGGCCTCGGCCAATGGCTGGTGGGAAAATAAGGGGCTTAACCCCGCCACCTCTGGAAAATTAACCAACCATGCTAATGCAGTTGGACTTGGATACCACCTCCAAAGGGACCCCAGCCCCGCTGACTCCCAGTGTCAGCCCTGTGAGGCCTTCAGGGGCTATGTCTGAGTACAAAGCCTGGGGTTGTTTGTTACATGGCGATGGGAACCTAATACACTGGCGCTTCTGTGTTTTCTCCAGTCACCAGCTTCAGCATTTATATGGTTATGAATGCATGGGTGTGCTTCCCGGGCAGGCATTCAGTGAGCAAAAATTATATTTCTACTTGGATCAATTTTGTCTCCCAGCAGTAGAGAATTGTCTCATTTTCTCCTTCCTTGGTGTTCTATGTGTTTATCACCAATTCTTTTGCAAATTGTCAGTTTGTTGTTGTTGTTGTTGTTTGGTTTTTTGTTTTTGTTTTTGTTTTTTAGAAAACCACATGACAGATCTTCATCCTGGACCATGTAGTCTGTTCAGTGTGGCCTGGTTGATTTCTGTCTCTCTGCAGAGCTGATTTTGTACTGAATCTTCCTTTGCAATTTTTCTCAAATTCTCTGGCTCACACAGGTGCTGGATTCTTTATTTGCTGGCTTGGGTTCCTCTTCTGTTTAGGAGAACATCACCAGTAACTTCCTAGGAGTGGGATCCCTGGAAGTATTCTTCCTCCTTTCCCTTCTGCTTTGTTTTCTGTTGTGAGGAGAACACCTAAAGCGAGAACGACCCTCTAAACACATGTGGCACCTGTAGTACAGGGCTGGTGGTTGTGGGCACAGTGTTACACATCAGAGACCATGAACCTGAACGTCCCGGGACACTGAGTCTCTGCCTTCCCACTGAACAGCGGCTCCTCCCCGCTCCCTTGCCTAGGCAACCACCCTTTCAGGCTCTGCCTCTGTGTGTTCGGTTTGTCTACTTCATGCAAAGGGAGCCTTGCAGTATCTCTCCTGTGACTCGTGTGTGTCATCTAGGATAAGGTGCTCGAAGTCACACAGGCTGCCGCATGTGGCAGCCTGGTGTACGCACGTGTGTACCACAGGGAAATGCAAGCCAGTGCTGCGGTGAGAGTCCTCCTCCCACCTGTGGGCCAGCGCCTTATTTCCAGGCAGCCGTACGCAGAGGTCCACACACTGGATGGCATAGAGAGCAGGTTCCCTCCCTGCTCAGAAGGCTGCGGAGTCTGAGATCTAAGTGTTGACAGATGCAGGTTTGCCAAGGATTTAGAGCTTCACACAAAGATTTGGAGGAAACACAAACTGATTATGATCACAAAAGGATAAGACTTTTAAGGATTTAGAGAACTCAGATTGTTACATATTGTTCCTGGGAGTGAGACGTGGAACAGCCCCTATGGAAAACAGCAGAGAGTTCTCCAAAAATGCAAAAATAGAAATGCATTGTGATCTCACAATGCCACTTCTGGGTGACACTGCAAAGGACTGAAGTCCAGAGATGTTTGCACGTCCGTGTCCACTGTGACGTCTGCACGGTAGCCGGGCTGTGCAGGTGACCTACAGGCCATAATAGATGCAGGAAAACCATGCGGGCGGCTCACACTCCGCTATGCCCAGGCACCTGCGATTCCAGGCAGAGCCCCGGCCATGCCACGGCTTCCAGTCTGCCCTTGGGAAGCCTAATGCCACCCCCAGGCCAGTCCTCGGGGTGGCCCCGACTTCTCCTCTTCCCCTTCCTCCCCGCTTTTCTTCTCTGCCGCCGTTCCTGAGATCTCTCGGTCCTCAGGCTTCCAAAACCACGTGGCAAAGGCCTCCGCCCGTCTTTCCGCTGAGCCCTCACTAGGCCCCACTAATAGTTATGCCCTAATAGTCCTTAGGGAATTTCCCCTTCCACGACCATTTCTCCTGCTTCTCAGAACTCATGATTTCCTGGCCCAATCGCTTGACCATCTTACCTTTTCTCTCACATTTTCCCCAAATACTCTTGTTCTATTTTTTAGATTTCTTCGATTTTATTCTCCAACCTTAAGTGGCTGCCTTAGTTTACTTTTTACTTTGCAAAAGCTCTCTTCCTGCTCTGATCACTCTGTTAGTTAAATGGAATCTTGTTCTTTCTTTAGAAAAACAATCCTGGGTTTCCGAGGATATTCTTTGGGGGAGATTTCCTATAGTCTGTTTCTGCTTGCATCTGCTCCCCGTTTTGAGTCCCCTTGTTTTATTCCTGCTGTTTTTTGAAATTAAGTCTCCTTTTTACCTTAAAGACATTCCTCACAAGGCTGGGGACCATTGCTCATCCACTCCTCAAACAGAACAAGGATTGAAAATATTTTTAAGGGGCTGGGGATTTAGCTCAGTGCCATAAGCACCCGCCTGGCAAGCGCGAGGTCATGAGTTCAATCCCCAGTACCAAAAAAATATATATATATTTTTAAATTCTACTTTTTAAAATATTTTTAATTTTATTGGTACAATTTAGATATACCTAGAGATCGTATTCATCATGGGAACTTGTACCTGTCCGTGATTTATCTTGATTCTTCTTTTTCCCCTTCCCCCTCCCCTCCCTTCACCCCTTCTTCCTCTCTGGTTCCCCTTCCCACTTGAACCATTTCTTCCTGTTTCACAATATCTATTATTCATTTTGGTCCTAATTCAAACCTTCAGTTTCTCACACCAGAGAGACAATGCAATATTCATACGCCCATGTCTGTTTTATTTCACCTAAGAGTATGGTCTCGAAGTGCATCAATTTACCTAGAAATAGCTCATTTACTCTTCTTAATGGCTGTGTTGTATTCCATTGTATTAAAAAACCACATCTTCTTTATCCATTCATTAGTTGATGGGCATTTGGGTTGTTTCCAAGAATTAGCTATTAAAAACAGTATGGTTATAAGCATGGGTATGCATATATCACTGTGCTGTGATGCTTTTAGTCATTTTAGGAAGCTATCAGGAAGGGGAATAGCTGCATCAAAAAGGATTTCTAGTCCTAGTTTTTTGAGGAATTTCCACACTGATTTCCACAGTGGTTGTACTAGTCTGCACTCCCACCAACAGTAGAGAAGGGCTCCTTTTCCCAACAGCCCCTCTGGCATTTGATATTGGTGATTTAATGGCCAGTCTTCCTGAGGTGAGATAGGGTCTCAGCATTGTTGTAATTCACATCTCTCAAATGTTGAACACTTTTTCATGTATTTATTTACCATTTCTACTTCTTCATCTGAGAGGTGTATATTTAACTCATATGCCCATTCTTGGATTGGGTCTTTAAATTTGGGAGGAAGGGTCTGATTTTTTTTCAGTTCTTTGTATATTCCAGATATTAGTCCTTTGTCTGAGGCACCAGGCTAAAACTTTTTCCCATTCTGTGGATTGTCTTTTTACTTTGTTGGTGATTTTTTTTTTTTTTACTATGCAAAAGCTTTTTAATAAGATGAGATCCCATTTGCTGATTTTTTGTAGTTTTTCCCTTGCAGTCTGGATTTTGTTCATGAACTCTTTGGTTACACCTATCTCTTTGAGAGTTCTACCTACTCTCTTCCAGCAGATTTGTTGTTTCTGTTTTAATATTTAGATCTTTCACCCGTTTGATTTTAGTTTAGTGCATGGTGATAGGCATGGGTCTAGTTTTAGTCTTCGGCATGTGGAGAGCCAGTTTTTCCAGCACCATTTATTAAAAAGGTTGTCTGTCTTCCAATGAGCATGTTTGGCCCCTTTGTCAAAGATCAGGTGGCTTAGAGTATTTGGAATTTTTTCTGCATCTTCTGTTCTGATCCATTGATTCTCGGGTCTGGTTTTGTTTATTTTGCTAGTACCATGCTGTTTTTATCACAGGAGATTTGTAGTATAATTTCAAGTCAGGGATCAGGATGCCCCCTGCCCTGATTTTGCTGCCCAGAACTGTTTTTGCTATTTTAGGCCTCTTCTGTTTCCAAATGAACTTTAGATTGTTTTTTCTAGTTCTGTGAGATATGCTAACGGTATTTTGATAACATTAAATCTGTGTAATATTTTGGCAGTGTGACCATTTCCACTAGCTCGTTCTTCTTACCCAAGAGCTAGGGCTATCTTTCCACTTTCTGATATCCTCTTCTATCTCCTTTTTCATAGGATTGTAGCTTTCCATGTAAAGATCTTTACTTTCTTGGTCAGATTGACTCCTAAGTATTTTGTTTTTTAGATGCTATTGTGAGGGAGTTGTTTCCTTAATTTCACTGTCGGTGAGTTTGTTCTTTTATACAGAAATGCGATTGATTTTTGAGCATTTATTTTGTATCCAATTATGTTACTGAATTTGGTTATTAACTCTAGAAATCTTTTGGTGGAGTACTTGGGGTCTTCTATGTAGAGTATCATGTCATCTGCAAATGATAATTTAGCTTCTTCCTTTCCTGTTTTCCCCCCTTTATTTCTTTCTCTGTCTAATTGCTCTGGTTAGTGTCTCCAGAACTTTACTGGACAGGAGTAGTGACAGTGGATTCCCTTGTCTTGTTCCTAATTTTAGAGGAAAAGGGAAGCATTGAAATATTATCAGGGGCATTTTGCTGTGAAAACTCTTTCTCCCGGGGTGAGCTTCACTGCATGTGTAGACCTGGCCGTCTCCCTGGAGAATCACTAATGGCATCTTTCAGTCTTTACTCCTCGACAAGTTTCCCAGGAGACAAATCCTCCCGTCTTGGACCAGAGGTTCTGATCCTGGTTACCCAGTTCAGAGAGCTGCTTTGCAAAGGGGCTGGGGATGTCAGTGCCACTCCCTGAACCCCTGCCATCCCGCTTTGCTCTGCTGAGCCTGGTGCTCCTAGGCCAGAGCCTGCCTCTCGGCCCCACCTAAGCGTGGGCTGCAGGGGCCCGGCACTTAGGGGCCGGCAGGAGTCCGGCTGTCCGGGTCAGGGAAGAGGACCTGGGGTTCTGTGTTCAGACAGTGGCTCCAATTCAGGGTGTCCCAAGGTGCTCTGCTCAGTCCTTAATGGTCCTTCCTCCCCTGACCTACTGAGTTTTCTGCTTTCTCTGAAGTACAGAGTACTTTACCATGGCCCAGTTACTTTCCAGCTCCTGGATTTTGCTTTTGTCTCTCCAGTTCTTCCCAAGTCTATTACACTTTATTCCTTCGCTCTCAACTTGGTGGAGGGAGATTGTATTTTACCAGAACCTCCTCAATGTTTACAGGCAGGAAGTTTTGCCCTATTTGTTGCATCTTTATCCAAATCTGAAGCGCTCCCAAGCACAGAACATTTTATTGCTTCTTTTTTAGGCAACTATCATGGAAACTTGGATTCTGTCTGTTTACTGAGATAAAAATTTCGGGGATTGTGAACTGTTTGCATTGTGAAAGAGACAGGGCTAAGAGGCCCTTAGCTCCCCAAGCTAAAATCACTTTGTCACCTCTTTCTGCAGGATCTCTGTGTGCCCGCAACACTCGCAGCTGCCCTCCAAGCTCAGTGGCCACAGGTAAAGCGAGTGGACGCCTATGCATGGTGATCCCAGCCCGCCCCACTCCAAGCCCAACACCTGCTCCTGCTTCCGCTGTGGTTCTTTGGCCTCCTTCCCAGGCCTGGATCTTACTCAGAGAGCTTGGGAGCCGGGTACCATGGTGCACACCTGTAACACCAGCATTCGGGATGCTGAGGGAGGAGACTGGGGCTGGAGTCCAGACTGGGGCTGGAGTCCAGCCTGGGCAACTCAGCAAGAACCCGTTTCTAAATAGGAAAGAAGGAAAGAAGGAAGGGAGGAAGAAGGAAGAAAAGGCTGGTAGAGAGGGTTTGGCCCCCAGCACCACAGGTGGAAGGGAGCAGTCTTCCCACACAGTGCTGTCCTGTCCCTAGCTGGGATTCCTGCTAGCTCCTCCCTCCTTTGTCTTAGTGCTGGCCGCTGAGTCTCCACCAGGTACTCGCCTCCTCCCTCTGCAGCCGCCAGAAGCCTAGAGCCAGGTGCCACTCTCCCTACTGCTGTCCACTGGCTGACAGTCCCCACTCCTGGCCCATCAGCTCCCTCTCATGTGCCCTTGTGTCTGGGCACAGTCCACTCTCAAACCTGTCCCAAGCCCACACTGGAAATTGCCTCTTCCCCAATCCAGTTCTTGCCGTGGCCATGCACGCTTCCCTCTGAGCAGATGCTCTGTCTTTCCCCAAGGGTCACCGCTTCCAGGGACCTATAGCTTCCTACCCTCAGGTCCACACAGCTCAGCCCTGCCTCAGCCTCCTTCTCTGAGAGACCCGCTCCACCGAGCTCTGCCCTCCCGCATCCTGTCCTGACCTGCAGCTGCTCCTGCCCCATGGTGTCCCAGGTTCAGGGTCCCGGGCCCTCCCGGTGACTGCTGCTGCCCTTCTTCACCATCTGGCCAGTGTCAGGGTCCTGGGAGCCAGGCAGGCCAGGGTGGACCTGGCTGGGGAGGGTGCAGCCTGTCTACACTGCACTAGACCCCTCCATGTCCCCATGCACCCTGCCAGGTGGCCTCTCCCAGCAGCCA
This sequence comes from Dolichotis patagonum, assembly GCA_004027295.1. NCBI lineage: Eukaryota > Metazoa > Chordata > Mammalia > Rodentia > Caviidae > Dolichotis > Dolichotis patagonum. The sequence continues at coordinate 113,238 of PVJX010002409.1, read as the reverse complement.
CACCTCTCCGCCACCCAGAACAAATGTGTCCCCACCAACGGATCCCCGCCAGAAATCAGGTCTGCAGGTTCTGGACCCAGCTGCACAGCAGGCAATCACAGGAAGTGCTGTAGGCTCCTTAGGGTTAGGGTTAGGGTTAGGGTTAGGGTTAGGGTTAGGGTTAGGGTTAGCAACACAGGCTGCCTTAGGGTTAGGGTTAGGGTTGGGGTTAGGGTTAGGATTAGGGTTAGGGTTAGGGTTAGCAAAGCAGGCTGCCTTGAAAGAGAAAGTTTCCGAGGTCTGCTTACTTCTCTGAGTCAAAGCACCCTGGTGACAGTCCGTCTGCTGCATCCCCGTGAATGCCCTGTGGAAGCAGCCCGAGAATGGCCTCAAGAACCAAAACTCAAGCTGCTCTGCTTTGTTTTTCCCTTTGCTGTCACTGCCGTGCATTTTGAGCCATTTTCCCATGTGCTGTTTTCATGCCTTCCATGTCCTTTGCACCCGGAATGTTCCTGAAGCAGTAGTCCATGGGCAGTGACACCTGCTGCCTTGAGCCTTGCGTGCTGTCCCCACTGCCCATGCTGCTTGCCTGGGGCCAGAGCCCCTAGATCTTCATCCCATGACCACCATGGATCAGCCTCCTGGGAAGAGAATCAGAAGTGAGCGCACATGACTGGTCTGCCTGTGCACTTGGCAAGCCCAGGGGCGAAGACAAGTTTGGAACAGCTCCCACGCCAGGCACAGGTGGGTACAGACAGCTGTGACCCTGAGCCTGGGGCCTTCAACAGAAGACCACCTCGGAGGACCTGTGCCACCACCCACACCATGCTTCTGGGGGGCTGGGGGCTTTCTGGATCTTGGAGTGGAAGCCCCTCTCTCTACTTCCTTCCAGAAGGCTTCCCCACCCGCACCCATGCCACAGGAAAGGAGCGCACCCCGCTGGATATGAAGATTCGTGGGAGGGATGGAAAGCTGGGGGCTCCTCTTCTCCCCCCTAAGCACCCCGCCCTCCCACATAAGGATCCCGCCCACCCCCCCAAGCACCCCACCCTCCCTCATAAGGACCCCGCCCACCCCCTAAGCACCCTGCCCTCCCTCATAAGGACCCTGCCCATGGAGCTGCACCCGTGCTTCCCTTCAGGTGCAGCCTACTGAGGAAACGAGACCCAGCCACACTCCGCTGTATACTTGGGCAAGTGACAGTTTGGAATGTGATGTTCCTGTGCACCATTCTTCCAAGACCACCCCAGAGCTACGCCTGTTTGTCAAAGGTCAACCCCCCATGGTTTGTACCCTGAATTAGCTCCAGCTTGTTTTAAATGAAATAAGTGAGCTCGGTCCAAGAACTTCTCCACACAGCACGACAGCATCTGCCGAGCACCTGCCCCGCCCTCCCAGTCCTGTGCAGAGTAAGGAGGGGTCTTTCATGTCACCTTTCACACCCAGGCCCTTCAGTGACAGCTTCATGATGATACAGGGAGGAAGAGCTATCACCTAACTCAAAGGGTCACCAAGAAGACAGTGCCCTGCATCTGAAGCGGTGTTTAGTCATCTCTTCCACCTCCTTCCTCTCTCTCTCCTGTCTCCCTCTCTGTCTCTGTGTATCTTTTTTCTTCTTTTTCTTGAAACTGGGGATTGCATTCAGGACCTTTGCACTGACCTACATCTCCAGTTCTTTTTTCATTTTTTACTGTAAGTCACGAAATTACCCAGGCACAACCAGAACTCGCAGTCCTCCTGCCTCAGCCTCCCAGGACGCTGGATTACAGTCTTGGCTCATCGCACCACCTTAGCCATCTTTTGTTAAGAAGTGATGTGTGTGCCCCTCTGCTGTGCAGTGGTGCTGTTTGGGGCAGGAAAGGCACAGCTCTCACTTTGCCACAGTGAGGACACCCAGAGGGAGCCCTCGTCCCTCCCCGGAGGAAACTGTTCCACCCTCCAGGCCTCCGAGACGGTTCCAGGGCTTGCTTGTGCCTTCAGTGTTGTGCATGAAATGATCGGAATTCCTAGAGCATTAGGAACACCTGCGTCCCAATGCCACGCATGCACTAATCCAAGTCGAATGGAAGGGATTTGGGGGCCGCGTGTCATATGTATCAACTGAGCTCGGCCAGTTCCCCTCAGGGGGGACGACTGGGAGTTGATTGCGAGCTCTTTTTGATGCTGCTGCTAAAAACTGTTGGAAAGTCATCATCTCCCCTCTGAGAGAGGGATTATATTGGGTAACATGAAGTCATGATTACATTGCACTAATTTTAGGGAACTTAGACGTCTTCACGAAAGCTTTGCTCACGCTTGCCAAACACTGTTGATTGCGTCAAAGTCGCCCACTTGGGGACAAAGGAGGAGTCAGCAACTCCCTGTCACTCTGAGGATCTGCTCCTTCATCAAGAATAAATCCGGAGCCTCGGCCAGACAGATGGGCCCCCTTATTTCCAGACCCATAAGCTGTGCTGGCTCTGTGGGATGTCCCCAACCACCCTGCTGTCTGCTGGCTTCTCAGTGACCCAGTGGAGTTGGAGAAAGATGACATGATTGCTTAGACGCCATCTCCCCAGCCTCCTGACAACTCTCCTCCCTGAAGAACTTCAGTCCCAAGTTCCACGTCCTTCAAGGTCTCGCTCCTGCCAGCTGGGAGGGATCCTGTGACTCCTCCCCTGCTGGCCACGCTGAATCACCCTGTGCCAGCTTTCCAAGCAAACAGCGCCTTTGGGGGCTTTGCAAACCTCTGTGCTGGGTGGGTGGAGTAGGGATTTGTTTGTTTGCTTGCTCTGTTTTATTTATGGACATCTCTGTGGAGTGTCTAGTGAAGCTCTGACCCCCTTACTTCTTGCTCCTCCCACTCCCATGCCTCCCTTGTTTGCTGGGGTGGGGAGCCCCCAGATATGATCCCTGTGCATTTTGTCACGGCCTCTAGGACCTGGCCTTCAAGAAACTTATGATCACCAGCTGTGACAGCTGATGCCAGTGAGGACAGGGGATGAGCGTGCTCCCGGCCCCCGGCCCTCCTGTGCAGTGACAAGAAGTCTTCACTGCTCTACCTTCTCAGGTCCCCTGAAATCTGAAGGGACCCTGATGGTGTCCGGATGCAGCTTAGCAGAGAGGCCTGGGGTACAGAGTGGATTCAGGTCTCAGCTTTGCCATTCACTGCATTTGTGGGAGGGATTGCCATGGCCCTTGTTTCTCCTGAGCCTCAGTTTGCTTATCTCTAAAGTGGGAGTCATAATAGCTACTTCTCATGGCTGCGTGAGGTTCCCATGGAGGACTGACATGAATCTGCCAAACCAGCAGGGCTTGCAGGAGGCACAGGAGCTTCTGCAAGCTCGAGTCTAACGTGATCTGCCAGGGTTGATGAAGAATAGCATCTCCACCATTATCTCAAAGAGAAAACTTTAGACCAGAAGCATTCAGAGTACCCCGTGTTCTGTCCACTAATCTGCATGACACCTGCCGAGAGATGCATCTCGCTTTGGGAAACCAGTCCTCAGCCACCAGGCTGGCGGCACACCTAGGCCTAGGCGACATTCTCCACGGAATGCACAGCCAGAGGAAAGAGCTCCAGAGAGCGGGCGAACAGCGTGCTAAATGAAGTCAATCAACCATCCATTATCAGAACATTCACAATTAGGTGCAAGACAGATGTTCCTGCCATGCAGAAATTTGACATCAGGATTGTGTGAGGGCACTCTTACCTTAAAACTGGGGTCGGAGCCTGTAAAAAGGGCAAACTAAGGAGACGCTATGCTCTTGGGGGAACTGAGAGACTTGGCCACCCCAGAGGAAGACCAGGAGGCGCTCGGGCTAGGCTTGTCATCAGCTCCTCAATCCCGTGGCTTTGTGATTCACTGAGGTCCCTTCCTCCCATCATGTGACGGCCAGCCTGACCGCCATCTGCCAAGAAGAGGCTCTCATCAGGGTCTTCTGCTGCCTCTTGTTGCCTCTTGTGTTGAGGCCCCCATTGTGGCCACCCTGGCCCAGCGCCTGCTCATGTGCCCACAGCCAGAGGAACTCGGCAGGGTGGCGGTGCCCTTGAGGGAAAAACCAAGCTGCTTCCCTCACTAGGGCAATGCTCTGTCCACTTCTTCCAGAGGATGCTGGCAGCAAACACCAGAACATCCATCCTTAGAAACACACGCTCCCACCTCTCCTTCCCTTGCCTGAGCCCATGCCTGGAAAGCAACTTGCACTCAGAGAAGAAAAGCTGCCCATGGGCTGGAGTGACTGATGCCACTGTGAAGGAACAGAGGAGGAAATGAGCCCAGGAGGATAGGGGCTGGGAGGACCAAGAGGATGGAGGCAGCCGGGCTGGGGGAGGGGCAGCTGGGTCTCCTGTCCCAGAGCCATCTGCACTTGGACCCTGCCATCTTCATGCCGGTGGTGTTTCTCCCCCTCTGTGTGTGGGGGGGGGGTCCTGGTCTGCTGATGCAGGTGCTGAGCATTAGAACAGCCAGCTTTGTAAGCAACCTGTGTATCGGGTCCTGCACTGAGGCCCCACGTCCATCCTCTTCTGAGCTCTTCATATGCAACATGGATTCTAGAAGACAGCTCTGCAAAAGCTGGGCAAGCAGGCTCAGAGGAGAAAGTTTCTCTGAGGAAGCGTCATTCGCATTGCTTTTTCCACCATACTATGGCTGTACTGACCACCAAGCCTAGGAAAGGTATCCCAGTGGCAGGATTAACATGGCAGGGACAGGAAAGCATGGACATTTCCAGCAACAGTACATGGATCACCAAGATTAGAGGATGGGGTCTTTGCAGGGAGCAGGGAGCTGGGAGCAGACGGGACAGGAGCAGCCGAGAGAGGTGAGCTCGTGTGGAAGCTCAACCACGAGCAACAGGAGCCCCATACACTTTGCCAACACAGAGGTGCTCCCAGCTCTGCGTGCTGGGCTGGGGTGGAGCAGGAATGGACAGAACAGAAAGTGGGGTGGTCCCCTCGGAGGTCACCACCGTAGCCCTTCCAGAGCCCCGAGGAACCAGACAGAGAGCAAGAGTGAGACAGAGGCGGGATGAGGTCGGTGTTGGTGAGGAGTAGGATGCAGACCCATCCCTGGGCTTTAGGAGCAAAATGGAACAGAAAAGGTGACAAGCAAGTAGCACTGTCCCCAGCCCCTCAGCATGGTGACAGAGTGGACAAGGGGCGCAGGGCTGGGCAAGTGCAGCGGAGAAAGCATAGCCATTTGGGGCCCTGGTTGCATGCAGGACCCTGACACCCCCGACAGGGTTGGCAGGGGCTAGGGAGGGGATCAGACCCTGACCTTGCAGACTCCTCAGAGGGTTGGTGGCTGTGTCTGCACAGGGCGCTCACCAGCACCCTGTGCCCAGGCCGCCAGCAATGGATTTGGTTCTGCTCTTTCCAGGCCCAACTGGTCATCTGGGACTATCGCCTGGGCCAGGCCAGGGCAGCTCGCACATCTCACATCAAGTCCTCAGGGTGGATGTGAGGGGCGGAGGTGTGGGGGAGCCCAGGATGCACACACAGCGCGAGGTACACGGAGGGGCACTGAGGACCCGATGCGCAGGCTCAAAGGCCACTGTCTCCAGTCCTGCCACCGGCCACTCACCCTGACAGATCTGTGAGCCCAGTGCCTGGCCAGCCAGGGTAGAAGACACCATTCTCTTCACCACAGAGCACGGGGCAAGGCTCGAGCATGGCAGCAGCCAGCCGAGGATAGTCCTTCTTCCTCGCCCACAATGCAGGGGTCGGGATGCTCCTGCTGGTCCCCAGCCCTCAGCCTGGCCTTGTCCTGCTCCTAGCCAGTGGCCCCTGGGGCATAGCCCCGGCCCAGCTCACCACAGCTTCTTCCTCCTCACTCCAGAGCGAGACTCCCAGCCATGCAGCACAAGGGATGGAGGCAGGCTGGAGACCGTGGGGCGGGGCCCCCACCCACCTGTGCCCCTGCCCTCCGCCTGCTCTGTCCTCGTGGGCAGCCCCCAGAGCTGGCTAGCAGTCATCAGAGCATTTGTCTTCAAATTCTCAGATGGATGTGATCTGAAAAAAAATCACAGAGAAGAAAACATCCCGAGGACGTCAGAGGGAGGAATCTGCAGGACAGATGCCGCCGCTGGTCCTCGTAGTCCCTGTTTTATCTTTGAAAATGCATAAAACATGAGCAGCTAGGGAGAAGCCGTTCCAGCTTTGGGGAAAATCAGAAAGCGGTGTTGGATTGCTGGCGCTGAACCTTCCACATCGTGAGCTCAAGAGGGCTGGGGACCCAGCACGCTCACGCTCCAGGAAGTAAGTCTCAGTGCAGGACGGACCTTGAGCAGTGAATGGGTCCAGGCCCCAGGCTCACGTTGGTGAGTGAGCATCCCGGCTAAACCGGGGCTTTCCTGCAGCGCCGAGTTCACAAACCCCTCCCCGCCCTGCTGTCCCTCCTGTGCCATTCGGAATCAGAAAGGTCCCCCTGGGAAAGTTGTCATCCCCTCTTTCTCTTCTCCAGTCCCTGTCAGCTGAGCACCTTCCAAGTGCTCTGTCCCCTGCCAGGTAGCAGAGGCGCAGCCCCGGTCCCCGAGTGTGCTCTTCAGAGCTCCCCGGCAGGCAGGAAGTGGGGGACAAGGAGCAAGGGTAAAACTCGGGTCAGGATGTCCCACCCCAGCTTCTCCAGCACATCCATGTCACCTCTCAGCTTTCGTGCACCACTCTTCGTCCTCAAAGGAACCCACAACAGTCTCACAACATCGACCACGGCAGACAGGTCTTTGGGTCTGGGTGTCCCACAGCCCCACGGCTCAAGGTGGGAAGCCTGGCCTCAGCCAACCGTGGCTCTGGGAGATGGGTTCGCCCTCGGGAGGCGGAGGGCCTGGGTCACCTGGGGCAGTGCCCGAGGGCACGCTGGAAAGCCGCCCCTTCCTGGCTCTTGTCCGCGTCTGTCTTCTCCCACCCTCCACACATTCCCACCGCGGTGCTCAGCTCCCCTCAGAGCAACAGCAAGAAGCCCACGGACCATGGACTGTAACCCTGAGAACCATGAGCCTCCTCTGAGGCATTTGTCTTGGGTATTTTGTCACATCAACACAATGTGACTAACACAGCATGCCTCCAAAGGAAACAGAGGTCTCAGTCTTCAAAAAGAGAAGACAACTGAATTGGGAACCCTACGCAGGTTCAGGGACTCAGGCTCTCCTGGTGTCCTCCCTCCCGGACACAGCCCTCCTACTGTCATTGCAAAACTAAGCTGAGTTGGCATCAGGTATGAGGGAAAAGGGGGCAAAGCAGAGGGAACCGCAAGCAGCTCAGAGGCAGAGAGGACATGTCATGTGATCTCCCTGGCAGGGAAATACTTTTCCTTCTTGCTCTCCTCCTTCTTCTCCTTCAGCTTCTTCTCCTTTTTATCCAAAACCGAGTGCACCAAGCAAGCGAGTGCTCCGGCAGTCGGCTTGATTGCAGGCTGGGGAAGGACACACCACCTGGAGGGGCTGAGATGCCAGGCTGCACAGAGAGAAAGCTGGACCTTCCACTCAGGAGCAGCTGTCCAAGAAGAGAAGACAGGAAAGGCGAGCTCTGTGTGGCGGGATCAGACACACGAACGTGAAGAGAGTCCTGTTAGGGTTGGAGTCTCAGCCTCTGTCCTTCTGTGGTAACTCTGGGCGATTCGCTTACCCCTTTGCCGAACCGTGAACCATTAACTGAGCTCAGGGACATAAGTCAGGGCCCACACGGATCCAGTAAACGGATGGCAGTGACGATGAAGATGGCGGTAACCATGGAGAATCATTGCCAACGCCCTCACCACCCATCCCACCCGCCCCTCAAGTCCCTGAGGGGCCAGTCCCTCAGGCCGCCCTCCCCAGCCCTGTTCCTTGCCCATGGGCCACCCTCCCCCACTTTCCTCAACCCCAGAGTCTGCCTGCCACAGATCAACCATTTCCACAAAACTGCCTTTCTCTCAGGATCTCTGTTTTCCAGAACATTCTGTGGCATCACAGTCCTCAGAGACTGGAGCTTCTTTCTAGGGCCTGGGCTGTCCCTGCTGCCCTTCTCAGCTGGGCCCTGGCAGGTGGCAGTCAGGTGCTCGGGAACCTGCTGCTCTCCACTGGAGTCCTCCTCTGGTCTGCTACTACTTACCGCCTGGCTCTGGGCTGTGTTAGCAGCAGCCGGGGCCTGTGGGGACCCAGCTGGCCTGGAGCAGACACAGAAGGAAAAACCGTGCAGGGCGGCAGCTGAAATCCAGCAGTGAGCAAGCAGTGCGTGTTTCTATTTAGAGTCCCCTGCCTCCTGCGGCCTCCACAAGCCTCTCTCCTCCCCACCAGGCTAGTCCCTCCTCCTCCTGTCCCCAACCTGTCCCTGAGGGAGAGCCCCCCGGGGTGCAAGGAGGGACCCAGCCAGCTTCTGAGGACAGTGGCCTCCTGCCTCCTCATCCTCTCCAGCCTCCTCAAGAGATGCATTCTTTCATTGGCCCTGCAGACAAAGGTTGCCGTCTGCATAAAATCCGGTTGCGCGGGAGGAAAACCTCACGCCATCACGGTAGAAATGGACAGGAACCGTGCGTCCACAAGAAGGCGGACAGCGGAAGCAAACTTTGGGAACTGGTTTGACTTCCTGCAGCAGTAAGAATCGAAATGCAAGCCACGTGGGAATCCACGGACCTCCAGCCAGCACGGAACTATGCCACGTTCTTACAAACCAAACCCGAGCTGCTACTCCAGGATCACACAAGTAGACCGGTAGAGGGGACTGAAGGGATTCAGAGGTGCGAGAGTGGTGTGCATGTGCGTGTGTCTGCGGGTGTCTGCGTGTTTGACACAGAGCAGTGGGTTAGGACAGATGCCTAGAACAGTGGTGGCGAACCAGGGCCCACGGGCCGCAGCCAGCTGTTGGTTATCACTGAAAGCTGGGACAGGTTCGCCGTCACTGGCCTGGAAGAAGCATCGACTGGGAACCTCCAAGAAGGGGACGGGGTGCAAGTGATCCCCAGGCTCCAGCTTGGAGACTGCAGCTCCTTCGTTCCAGGTTGTTGGTGTAAGGACCACGCCCTTGAGCCCTGCTGGAGCCAGGGTGGCTGGTGTCCCTCGAGGTCTCGTGCTAAGGGCTTGGTCCTAGAGAGGTGCTGGGGGGTTGAAGCAGGTGGACCTTGGAGGGGCCGTGACATCCCTGGGCTTGCCCCTTCAGAGGGGCCATGCCTCCCGGGCTCATGTTCAGGTGGCCCCTCTGTGTACTCTCACCAGGGCATGTGGCCCCGACCAGAGCCAATGCCATGAGGCCACCTGGTCAGGGACTGAACTTGCAGCACCATAAGCCCAAACAAACCTTTGTAAGTGCATTATCCCGAGCGACGCAAATCTGACACAGTCACCAACAGCGTGCCCTGTAGTTTCCTTTTTCAAGCAGGAGATGGAGATTCTGGATGGTTCGATACAGACGCAGGTGCGTAAGGCAAAACTCAGAACAGCTCCGCAGTTGTCATTTCCACCACGGGCCCCAGGGTCAGAACTGATGTTTGTGTTTTTTACCCCTACACCCAGCACAGCAGGCCACAGCCTCTGGCCTCAGACAGCCCAGGACTCTGCTCCTCCGGGGTCTGAATGGTTAGCACCCCGCCTGGCTGGGTCATTCCCATCTTCCACGGAACGCTGCACTGCTGTTAAAGTACTAACAGGCTCCCTGCGGCGACGTCCCTGCAAACCGCAAGTCCCTCCCCTGAGCCTCCTGCACAGCAGCAGCGCTGTCTGGGGACTGGTCACGGTGGACAGGGTACAGCAGCGCCCCCTTCTCCACAGCGTAGTTCAGAGAAACCAGAACAAGGCGAGGAGCTTCCTGGTGACTAGTGTCCGCCAGAAACAAAGACCACGGTACCAATAGAGACTAAAAGAGAAAATGCAGGTACAGGAAGCCACATTGTCAAGCCCTCGATGACAGACACTGGTCACTAGGGAAAACTTGGCAAGCAACTACGACCCTTTCTGTGCAAACACAGCCCGCTCCGGGAGCGCACGCACGTGGACCGGCCGCTGGCTCGCAGTGTGCTCTGTAGGACATCCCTTCACCCAGCAAAGCTTTGCTCCCCATGGGCACAGTAACTGTCTTCGCCGAGCCAGGCTGCCATTCTGTGAAGACAGATGCTTCCAGCAGGTGGGTACAAAACCAGACCAGTGAATCTCGTGGGCATGAAAGTGCTCCCACACCTCTTCATTGTAAAAGTAGTACTGTGTGGAACGCCATATGGAGAAGAAGGCATTGCTCACACTCACAGATGCTGCGACTGGCAAGAGCACCTCGGGCAGGACGACTAAATGTCTCCTCCAGTGAAGACACACACCACGGCCGTCTCAAGGTAAGGGTCCCATGCAACCGGCCCACCAACAGCGTCACCTCCACAGGCCTGGACTTGGCTGCTGCCCTTGGCAGGTTGGGGTCCAGCTGGGCCATAAGCCAGGGGACCATGATGAGAGAAGTCCGTGTTGTGAGTCCAGTATAACCTCTGCGGCTGCCATGACGGTGACTTCGTCCAAGAGTCCACTGAGCAGAACTTGAGTAGCTGGAAAAAGAAGCTGAGTGACATCCACGGAAAGGATGAACCTCATGAACCAAGTGGCTCTTAGTGCGCCTGGACGTGGGGCACAAATGTCATCTCACTCAATTCGAGTTTTGGAATTTTACTGCCGTTTCCCACTGCTGCCTTTTGGTCGCTGATCCTATTCGTATCTGTAGGCGCCCTTTGGCTCCCGAGTGAGACACCAGGTGGAGTGACGCTCACTGAGGTCCCTCTTACCAATAGGGGGCTCGACAGCTCTGCTCTTGCCGATGGTGGGACAGAACGCACACTCACAGCTTAAAGAAGGAGAGATTTGTTTGGCGCTCAGGTTTCCGAAGGAAGTAACCTCATGGCGGAGGGCTTGGCAAACCCTGACGCTCAGTTCATGGTGGCTGGAAAGCAGCCCAGGGGACAGCTCCAGAGATGAAGGGCCAGGAGCAGATACAGCGCGCAGGGTCACACCTGCAGGACACATCAGCCGTACCAGAAGAGGGCTTTACTTCTCCCGGGCAGCTCCTGAGCCGGGCATGCGCATGCGTCTGCCCTGCTCGATGGCTACACCCCACCTTTTACTTCCAGCACCAGCACTGGGCGAGGCCGTGTCACCATGACAACCCCCTTCCGGGCAGCCTCTGCCTGCAGAACTATCATAGCCCACATCAGGTGGTGCGGCCTGTCCCATGAAACCGCGCGTAAGTCAGGCTCGGTTTTGCTTTCTCAGCTGACGGTGAGACATTCCCCTGCATCTTCCCATGCAATCCGCAGAGGGATGTATCTAGAGATGTGGGGACACAGCAGGGGGACCCACGGTGACAGACTTGCAGTCACCTCTTCATGCAGTGTGCCTGTTGCCTTACAGCCGCTTGAACCTTCACAGCCACTACCCAGCGCTGGGACTCAAGGATTTGGAGAACTGCTGGTTCACACTGAGCAGCTCAGCTCCACGGTCACGCACGACAGACATCCTGGTCAGGCCTTCAATGCTGTTCAGTAGCAAGAAAAGACCTGTTTCTCAGAAGAGAATAGTGGATGTTTAAAGGCAAGAGAGTCGCTCCCAAGTCCCAGGGATCTTTCCTTGCATTTTCTCGCTGTGGTTTCCCTCACTGTGGGTTCCCCTCACTGTGGGTTCTTGCCAGCGCTGCCTGCATCTGCTGAGTCATCAGAGCCAGAGCAAAGGCAGCTCGTCCTGCGGCCGAAGGAGCAGCAGGGCCTTCGCTCTTTGCGGAACCCCTTACCGTGTGCTTAGTGCGTGGACAGCAGAGTACACTCAAGTGTGGTGCCTAATGTCCAAAATGGCCCACCAAGAATTACGGGTTGTTATGACAAGGGATACAAGGCTTGAAAAGAACTTTTCTTATTGTTCCACTTCAAAGGATATTCTTTACAGTCTCCAGATCAGCGGGCCCAGAAATATCACCAACTGTCCGCCTTCAGAACAACACAGATCTGTCTCCTACCCTCGATCCATGCAGAGGCAACAAGAACCCTACCCCCAACCGCCAAGCTGCTGCAGATACGGCAGACACCCGAGAGCCTGTGTGAAGGGAGACAGTCAGGATCCCTGAGGTTAGACCACGGCTGGAGGCCCCTACTAGCTAAAACAAAAAAAGAGGGGTCTCTGGAGGGCTTTACTCCCCACACTGTAGAGACTTCTGAAAATACAGAGTATTTCTCTCCGTTTCTCCTACAAATGACAAAGACCCAGGACACTGCATTAAGAAGTTCTCAAAGGTAGAGAGAAGTTATCCAACTGTCCAGGAACCTCAGAGACTGCTCGTCAGCCAACCTCAGCCCGTTTCCTGGGTCCTCTTTCTGCTTGGCATACACAGACCAGAGGTGAAGTCAGCACCTCAAAACCACCCATGGGTGCTGACCAAAAAGGCTTCCAAAGCCTGCTCTCCATGGCCAAAGAACCAGGAAAAGTCGAGGTTACAAGGCAGAAAATGTGAGACAATAGCTATCCACTCTGGTCCAGCAGCACGGGAAAACACAACGGCCCCCAACTCCTGATGCTGGCAGAGACCAGGTCGGGAGCCGAGGTACCCACACTTCCAAGGCTGCATTGGGGTTCACCACCACCACCAGGAGGGCACACTCACCCTGCCACCCACCCCCAGTAGTGCCAGCAGAAGCCATGTAGGAGCCATCACTAACCAGGGGCTTCCCCTGGGATGCCACGGAGGCAGAATGGGGAGTCTGGGTTTCTATCTCCACCCATTAGCAACGAGGTGGCGCCCACTTCTTCCTGCAGGAGCTGTTTAAAAAAAAAAAGCTAGTTATAGTTGAATATTGAAATTCAGACTCTTGTGCACGTACTGTCCAGGTTTCAGCTGAAAATCATGTATCATACAAGAATCTCTCATATTAAGTGAGCAAAGCTAGTCACTAAAGGCCAACACAGAAAGAGCTGTGACAATAAACGCACCAAGATTTCAGAGCCACTATGGTAAAAGTGCTTCAAAAGGTTTCTTGAACAAACTAATGCATAGAAAGATATCAAAGATACAGAAAGTCTCAGCAATACAATTGAAAATATAAGGAAAAACTAAATCGAAATTTTAAAATTAAAAATACTATCATTAAAATTATTTAGCTCATTTGTAAGCTAAACAGTGAACAGAAAGGGTGGGGGGACAATAAGCTCAAACAGAAGAAATTACTCAAATTTAGCAGGTGTGAAAATAAAAGCCTTGAAGAGACTCAAGGATTAATGGAAGATCTAGTACCCAGGTCTGCACGATTCCAGAAAGAAGCAAAAGAAGAAGAAAATACTTTTTTAAAGGACTGGAAATTTAGCAATGGACATAATATAGAGAGTCTAAAGACTGAGTAAATGCCAGACACAATAAACCCAAAGAAATCCTTGCCGGACACCTCACAATCAAATTCCAGAAAACTAAAGGTGATGAGAAATATCCGGAATAATACCAGAATAAAACCTTTCCATGGGGGAAAAGCAACGTGAATGTCCATTTGCCTCAGAAGCCATGGATTTCAGAAATAAGTGGCATAATGCTCTCCAAGGGCTGAGAGAAAGAATTGTTAACCCAGAATTACACAAGCAATGCAAACATCCTGTCAGGAGTGAAGAGGACATCAAGAAATTGGTCTCCAGCACACCCACCCTAACAGAATGTCTAAAGGAAGTTCTCTAAACAGCAAGGAAACAGTAAAACCAAGAGCTTCAGAACAGCAGGAGGAACACAGCGAACAACAGTATAGACAAATGCCACAGCCTCTCCTCCTCCTTTTCCCTTTTCTGTATTATGGTTTTATCGGTTTTATCTACATGAAACTCATAGAGAAGGTATTGAAGAAAATTCTAATAGGCGGATGAAGACAGAGGAACTTAGAGAGTGGTTGGCGTGTCACTGACACTGTCAATTGATGAAGAAAGGTGTTCTAGCTCTAATGCACCATATTTTCCTGAAAATAAGCCCTAGCTAGAAAATAAGCCCTAGCAGGAGTTACTGTGATGGTCAGGGTGGTGTCAGATTCTGCTTCACTGCTCTCTTGCTTGGCGGCTACTCTATAAGGCAGATGAGGGAGAGACAGGCTGGCTGGGGCTGGCATGTTTGACCTCTAGTTTTCAAGGCTGATGATTTCCCAGATACATCTCATTTTCACAGAAACGTGATCATATCATAGCCACAGAAAAGGTACACAGACGGATACGCCCTCTCTCCGATGCAGTCCAGGCAAGTAAGAAGGAATTCTAGAGCGTATCCAGGTGACCCAGAGGAGGCAGCAGAAGGAAACCAGAAAGACTCACCCAGGCAGAGAAGTAGAAAACAAAAACATTAAATGAAAATCCAAATATGGCGAGTGTAAGCAGCCTGTATTGCTAGCTAGAAGTTTCACTAAAGTAGAATAAAAGAATTGTTTGCAAATTAACAGTGACACGCCCAGTGCCAGGGGCCAAGCTGGCTTATTCCAATGCAGGGAACATATCTAGAACAGCAGCTACCAAAGGGGACGGCATGACCTAAACTGGAAATCTCTCTCCCTGCGAGATCTCCCTCCCTGCTAGAGTCACCAAGCAGGCTCAGAGGAAACGGGCGGAACGCGCCTCGTCCGGGCCCAGAGAGTCCTGCTGTCAGCCCAGCCCAATATGGCAAGTCCAGCAGGGCCTACTGTACCAGGAAGAGGCCCCGCAGTGGCTCCTGCTCAGTTTACATCTCACTGCAGCCCTACCGTATGGGTCGGAGAGCCAAGGTGCTTGTGCTAAGTGCACCTGTTCTAATCCTGGGCTCCAGAACTAAGACACAAACACCGCTGCATGGGTCACGGCCACCCCTTTCGGGCTGGGGCGGGGTGCCAGCCTCTGCATACAGGGGAGCAGCAGCTCTGGTGTCAAGGGGCCATTCAGACGCCGCCAACTGTCCCCACATGATCCCAGTTCGGTATTTATGGCCTCACCCATTATGACGCATAATTTTCACTTACGGCAGAGCAAGGCTGTGAACTGGACCTGAAATGTAATTCTAGAACTCACAGGTCGAATCACAGAGCAGACTGTGGTAGCATTGGCCCTGCCTCTTAGCTACAAGAGTCGCAAGGCTCACCAGTCCCCTAGCTGTCTGTTAACCAGAGCATCTGTGATCTCTGTAGTTGTCATAAACTGTTGCACTTCCTCATCCTCATTAATGGTCCCACAGTTAGAATTTCCACAATCGCTGTTTTAAAACCTTGTTTTCAAAAGAAAACTTGTTGTAGACAACAGTTTATGCTTTTGCCATCGCAGGAGATTATTAATACTGTATTGGGAAGAGGCCGCTTCAGGGGCTTCTGTTCAGTTTTTCCTGCAACAGCCCCAACTCCATGGGTGAGAGACCCAAGTGAGGTGATGTCAGGCATGCAAAGACATGTGTCCTGCACCCACTCCTGGTCCAAAGAGTTCATCTATCTAGAGTCAACCAGGAAATTATTAGCATACTTCATGCCTCTAGCAAGAAAGAATATAATACATAGAATTAGGCACTTTAAAATTGATGGATGGGTTAGAAATGCAAAAGTCAAGAAAAGATATCTCTACCTTGCAGAGAATCAGGTTTCTGTTAACCAAGTCAAAAGCTGCAGAAAATCCCCCTGACGTCCACAGCTGCTGCAGTAAAATGCTGCGAAATCTTATCTGTCCAAGCCCGCACAACCGCAGGCCATGGATGGAGAAGAATTTGTGACATCTGCATCTATGCTGCCTTCCAAATACTTCCTGCTGCCTCCCGTGGTCAAAAGGTAAAGGCAAACCATCAGGAGATCCTGAAAAGTGTGATTCCCAGCATACAAGGGAGGACACAAGAAGGCTGGAATTTTGAGACTAAGAGTAGAAATAGGAATTGAAGAAAGGAAAGAAATTTAAACAAGAGAGAGGCCTTGTACAGAGGATGACAATGTGAAACATAAACAAGTGGTTTCTCTCCACCTGAGGTTCAGGAGGTGGGGTGGAAAGATTATTCACAGCTCAGAGACACAGCTCTCTGGAAAAATACTGTCTATTCACATGAAATCAAAAATACTCCTCTTACATTCTCAAAAGAAATTATTCAAGAGAAAAAGAATATTTTGTGCACTTAAATGACTTTGTAGCTATTACATATAAAAATACATTTGGAGTCAGGCATGGTGGCACACACCTGTAATCCCAGCACTCAGGAGGCTGAAGCAGGAGGATAACCATGAGTTCGAGACCAGCCTGGGCTATGTAGTAAACGCAAGTTCAGCCTGAACTACATAGTGAGACCCTGTCTCATAAAAACAAAGCAAACAAACAAAAAAATATATTTGATCTTTGACATTCCCAAGAACTAGACCTTGAGATTGAATATTCCAATTTTGTGGAATTCTTTGCTTTTTCCTTCAATTTGGTCTGCTTTTGCTTACAAGTTTTGGGGCTATATTATAAACTATCTCCAAATTTAGAGTTGTCCTATTTTCATGACGGGCTGATATTTATCTTTATCAAAGGCTCCTCCTTTGTTATAGTAATACTTCTTGTCTTTATGTTCACATTGGCATTAATACAGACTCAGATCACTTTAGTTATAATTGCATGTTATTCTTTTTCCTTCATTTTATTTTAATTTCTGTACCTTTATGTTTAGATCTGGTTCCTGTAGGCATCAGGTAGTTGGTTTGGATTTTTAATCTAATCTGGTGTTGGTCCTTTAATTATGGCATTTACTCCATTTACATTTAATGTAACTGCCAACATATTTTTTACCTGAAGCTATGATCCCACTATTTGTGCTACATGCATTGCACATGTTATAATGCTCCTCTTACTCCATCTTCTTCCTTTGTTAATACTTTTGGGGATCAACAAAGTTTCTTAGAACTTCAACTTCTCCCCATGAGTTTGATCGCATCTCTTCTTTGCTACCTTTCTAGTGGCTACCCTATCTCAGCTTCCTCTCAGAGGAAAGCATCTGTCTCTGACTTTGAAAAGTTTCACATGACTTCAAACTTCTACTTCCCCAAAAGGAGCGTGCACTTGGAAACACCGTAAGCCGTATTTGTCTGCCTCGTCCTGAGGACTGGCTGCATTCCACAGTATTTTAAACTTCACATTACTACTGTTGCCCTGTGAAAATCCTAGTAGTTTATGTTTCTCTGTATGTGTCCACCACATGGCCTTGTGTTCCTCTGTGCTATTTTACTCCTGAAAACTTTACTCTAGCCTGTGCTAGACCAATTCTTTGTTTTTGCCTGAAAACAACTTTATCTTGCCCTCCTTGCCCTGAGTACTATTTCCACTGAACGCAGAGCTCTAAGCCGAGGGCTGCTTCCTTTCTGACCTGCCCGTATTTTACCACCGTCTTCTGGGGAATCAGCCTGTGCTTTGCTCGCGCCTTGTTTTTTATTAGACATGGCAGAGCCTCACCGCTTACCTTCATCCTGGGAGTGGCACAGGTGTAACCATCTTCACTCCTCTTCTCCTCCCCTCCCCGCCTCCTCCCTCCTCTCAGTCCCCTTCTCCTTTCAGAAAGGTCCAGCTCCCTACTTCCTTTTCTTTAGACAGAATCTCATTGTGTAATTCGGGCTGGCCTTGAACTTGCAGTGATCCTCCTGCCTCAGCTTCCCGAGTGCTGAGATTACAGGCATGCACCACCATGCCCAGCCTCCCTACTTCCTCTTATCTTTTATTTCGGTCTTTATGATTCAGTTTTCTCATAGAAGAGAAAATGTGATATTTAAGCCTGTGTATATGATTTATCTCACTTAATATTATGGTGCGATCATTTTCCTACAAATGACTCAAGTTTATCTTTCCTTATGGCAGAGTTGTACTTCACTGTGTGTAAACACCACCCTTTATTATCCATTAATCTGTTGATAGACCTACAGGCCACTCCCGAGACTGTGCTGCTGTAGACATGGGTATGCATGGATGGCTGTAATGTGAGGTCTCTAACTCTTTTGGGAAGATGCCTGGAAGGGAAATAGCTGGGTCAAATGGAATTTCCAGTTTTAGTTGTTTAAGGAATCTCCACGCTGATTTCCTGCAAAGCTTGCTCAGGCTGACCTCAAGTTTTCTTTCTCTTTGGTTTTTTTAAGTTTTGAGTAGATTTCCTTGTAATCAGCTCGGTGACATAATGCTCCTTGAATCTGTGACTTGCCATCTTTCTGAACCTTTTATCTTCAAACATTTCTTCTGCTTCATTCATGAGATTCCAATTACATTGTTTCTTTACAAACATCTTGATGTGTTTGTTACATCGTTTCCTGTGAATCCTATCCTCCACCCCGCACTTGAGCTAGCTGTTCTCTGCTCACTTATCTTCTAGTTCTTTAATCTTTTCTTTAATCTGCATTCAATTTACCATTAAAATAGTTTATGTGGCCAGGTGTAGTGATGTAAGCCTGTAATCTCAGCACTCTGGAAGCTGAAGCAGGAAGATTACTGCTAGTTCAAGACTAGCCTGGACTACATGGTAAGATACTGTCTCAAATAAATAAATAAAGTAGTTTATGTACTCATTCCAAATTTCAGGTACTATTATTTGTTCTCAATTTTTCATATCTCTCTCACCACCTCTTTCTCATCACTTATATCTATGTCAGTGTGGGTAATTTGGAGCTTGAGTGGTGTTATCCTCTCCAAGACAAGATTTGTCTTCTAAACCTCGCCTGCATCAGGAGATTTTCACAGCCACAACAGCGAAGAGGGGAGCACTCGCCCCCACACCCTCACACCCATCTGGCAGGCCTCGGGTGGGGGGCATCTCAGGCCGGTTTCCCCCTTTACCCCCACAGCCTCAAAGATCCCGGAAATATTCAACCCACAAATATCTCAGACTGTACCTCACAGAGGACTACTTTTGTAAAAGCACAACCCCAATGCCATCATAAATAATGCATGTAAGGTTTGTTACTGAAAAAAGAAGACCAAGGCACTACCATAATAGAATTATTTTCTGAATAGATGCAGCAAAAGAACATAAAACACACAAACAAGTATGTGTAAATTTAAATTATATGAGAGAGAGACAGAGAGAGAGAATGTATACCTACTTCAGGAAAAGAAAACTAGTGATTCTTTTTCAACAGATGGTGTCACCGTCTTACGGGGGACCCTAGAGGACAACTCTATCACAGAAACCTACTACACTGTGGCCCTTGGGGAAGAATTGGAAATGCAGGTGCAGTGATCTCAGTGACAGAGGTCACCCGGCAGTGATTCACCACACAAGTAAATGTCTAGCAGTCAATGGTCACCACTTTGCAATTGTAGAGGCCAAAGGTGACTCATATTAGCCTGATGATGTCTCAATAAATTTAGTATTAAAATTTTTATGTAAGTTTTTCTTTCCTGAAGTGTGTACACATTTTTTGGTGGACTCTGCATGTATGTACTAGAAGTACCGGGGGTTAAAACCAGGACTTTGCACTGAGCCCTTTTTATTTTTTATTTTGAAACAGGGCCTAGTTAAGTCACTAAAATGCCCTGGCTGGTCTCAAATGTGTCATCCTCCTGCCTCAGCCTACCAAAATGCTCAGATTACAGACAAATGCCCCACACCCTGCTCATTCACTATCCAATAACTAAACGAACAAACTCAAGCAACAGAAAAAGCAAGGGACTTCCTTCTGATAAGGATTATCTTATCTTCATCAGCTTTACAGAAAGCATCATTTAATGGTGAAATATTTAGTTTTCTCCTAAATTCAGGATGCTTTAGATAATGTAATACAGCAAGATAAGAATTGGAATAGAGGCAGAAAATAAATAGTATATTGTGAATATTGTTAAATCTTACTGCCTCTGCATATAAAATATTAAAATTTATAAGATAATTTAATGAGGCTACTGAATAAAGGATTGGCTCATTAAAAAACAAGTGTTTCCTTTATACCAGAAATAATTATAAAACTAAATTTTTTTAAATTATTTCAGAAAAACAGAGACATTGAATAAATAAAAGTAAACTTTAAAATGTGCAACTTCTATATAAAACTACAAGTTTAGAAAGCAATTAGTACTAGATAGATTAAAGCTCACATCACCTACATAGACTGGAATATCAGTACTATGAAGATGTCGGTTCTCCTCAAATTAATTTACAGAGTCAATTTTATCCCAATAAAAGCTTGGCATTCTTTTTTAAAATGTACTTATTTTTAAAATGTATGACCAATAAGGATCATATTTATAAATATCACATTGTGTCTCTAGTGCAAAAAGTAATAAGAAATGTAGGAGTAATAAAACCCAAAATATGTAATTGCTACTTAAAAGAGAGAGGAAAAGAAAGTGCTCTAAAGGATATAATTGCATGTATGGTTAAGGGTGTAAGATGGATGACCATGTTACTGTTTTTATTAGATCATGCAACAAAACTGTTAACAGTCTCATTGTTTGAATGTGTACTTTGTATGTTTTAACTTTATAACTTGAACAACTATTCCCAAGATGACAGTATGTAAGTTATCAAGTAATGATTTCTTAGTGTTTTTTTTGTTCTTCTCTTTTTTCCCTTGGAATTCTATATTGTTCTATAAGGGTATATTGCTACCCTTTTTTCTGTTTTGTTTTGTTTCTCTTTAAATAAAATTTAAAAAAAAAAATAAAAGGTATGACCAGATGAAGGGTCAAAACCAACTGAAACAATCTTGCAAACTAGAGAATCCAACCATCCACGATGACTTCCTACAAAGCCACAGCCACTCAACAGCGTCAGACTGGTGGGAAGAGATAAAACACACAACAGAAAGCATGAGGTCCCCAGACAGACCCCAGCGTGGGGCGCTGACCTCTGGCTGAGGCCAAGGTGCAGCCAGGCGTGGTGACACTTTCAGAGGCCGAAACGAGAGGGCCGAGTGTTCACAACCAGCCTGGAAACTTACTGAGACTCCATCTCAAAAATTATTATTATTTTTTACTTTGTAAAGGTACTGCTGTTCAGCGGCGAGGAAAAGATGGTCTTTTCCAAGTGCACACACGGCGGGGACGGGAATTTTCAGCTTCATTTCACAACATGCAAAAAGCAGTTTCAGGTGAAGCAGGGATTTCAATAGGAATAATAATAAATTGATTAAATGAAATAATATATTATCTAATAGTAAGCAAAGAGTTCTTAAAGAGGACCCAACAACTGTCACTCATAAAGGAACAACAAATCATTCTATATTGAAATTAAGACTTTTATTTACCAAACACACCAACTTATTCAAAATTGCTATCTGAATGGGACTTCAATATATATCTGTAAGAATGATACAATAAAAAAAACTGCTAATTCCAAGTGGGGGCAAGAATGGAAGGAGATGGACTACCACATAATCCTGGAGATGCTCATAGTCAAACCAGCTTGAGAAAGTGTCCACAGCATCTATTAGAGCTGAATACATGCACACCCAACATAACTCAGCAATTCCACTTCTCGGTAGATACTTCTAACAAAAAGGCTTGAATATGTGTGCCAAAAGACATGTAAAAATGGCCAAAACAGCAACATTTGTAGTAACTCAAAACTGGAAATAGCCCACATGTCTATCAGCACTAGGATTTATATAAATAAAGTGAGATAAAAATTTTAAAATAGAATACTGTATATTATACAGCTATGCAAAAACTACTACAAGTGGCAACATAGATGAATCTCACAGCTATGGATGCTGAATAGAGTAATACAGCTATGACATAATGGACAGTAGTTTTCTATGCATACAAATTTCAAAAATAAATAAAATGAATCTATGGTATCACCAGTCATGATAGTGGTCCATTCTGAGAAGAAATGGAAGCCAGGAGCAGAAGGGGCTGGTAACAACACTATTTCTTGATTTGGAAGTTGGTGACATAAGTATGGCCACTCTGTAAAAATTCAACAAACTGCAATTACCATATGACGTGTGCAGTTTTTTGAGTGTATAGTTCAAAATCAGGTGTTGTGGAACTCAGGGTACTTCACTGCAGCCACTAAGCCACAGCTATCCCAGACTCGGTAAAATCACGGCCCATTGACTTCTTTCGCGAATTTAGTGTATGTGCTACGATCAAAACGTTTGGTGAAATGCTTAATTCTTTAAAAATGTGTTACGGTAAAAGGCTCTTTGCCGCGACCTCCCTCGCGCACCCCCCTCACTTTGAACACACTCACCCCATCTTTCTGGCCACTTTCTGAAGCAGCTCTGGACAACTCCTTCTTAGGTGTCCTTATGAGGTGTGATCAGAAGTACCGCGAGCACTGCTGGTAAGCACCACCCAACAGGAAGACAGGCTCCCAAGACATCACCTTAGCCACCAGATCTGGTGCCATGTGACTTCCGGCTCTTCCCCAAAGTCAAAATGACCATGAAGAGGAAACGTTTTGAACCAATTCATGACATCCAAGCAGCCACAAGAGCACGACTGGAGCCAATCAGGAAAGAGGACCTGGAGCTGCTGTGGGAAGTGTTCAGAGGTGGGGCGGGGGGGGATCCATAGGGGCGTCTGTTTTACTGCAGCATTGTTATTCACAGTTAAACATCCACCAAACATTTTGATCATAATGTGTACATTTACAGTGAAAAGCTCCAGTGTACTACAGCGTTGAATGCAGATTTTGCACAGTTATGTCTAAAAACACAGATAATATAAAGTAAGCGTTGAGCAGCCTCTGAGAGGCCCTGTGGGTGTTAGTGTCAGCTTTTCCTGAGGGGTACACCCCTCACACACCCCAAGGGGCACCTGTAAACCTGCACTGAGCCCCGCGGTGCTCCCGGCCTCCGCCCTTCTCCCCACTTCAGCAAGGAGCCCAGAGGTCGTCAGCTGTGTGACCTCGTGATGGTTAACATCTTTGTGCTTCACTCCCCTCATCTATAAAATAGAGTCACGTGATAACAGTGCCCACATGCTGGACTTCTGAGAACAGTGATGGTACCTGGCAAACTGCCTGGCTTTCATAATTGTGATTTTTACCTTTCAGGTCACCAATACGTAATAATTACTGTGCTGTCTAATGCGGACATAGGGAATAATATGCACACGTGAACTGGGAACACGGCAGCTGGGAGGTGGACACTGCCCTTTTCACATCAGTGGCTCAGTAGCTACCACTCAGTCACAGGTCATCACATTAAAATGGGTGGGACCTTCCCCTCGGGAAACCCTGCCCGTGGCTCTGTTTGGGGCACTGGGGAGAGGCAGCTGCTTGGTGGAATCCCAAGAGGACAAAGCTGCCTCAAGAGAAAGATGACCCTGGGACAAACAGCCATGAACAGATTTCAGAATCATCACCAGGCTGACAAATCGCTCTTCAACCGCACTGACGGCGCAGTGCGGTGCTGCTGGGAAAGCAGAGAATGCCCGGGAAAATAAACTGCAGGAAATGCAGCCTGCATGGACACCAGCCGTGAGTGCCCATCCTGGGAGACTTTACGGTCACTGGATCCCCTGTCCCTCCCCATCCAGCTTTGCAAGGCGTGGCCCCATGTGGCTCCTCCCAGCTCTCTCCAACCTGCCCAGTCTAGAACGCTTGTTTAAACAGCTGGATTTCCTGGGAGTGATCAGAAATAAATTATCCACATACACACACGGCCTTGCTCCTGGGCTGCTGCTGGCCCTTGAGTCTCTGCTGTATTCTGGGTGCTCCTGAGCACCCCTTGGAGGCTCACAGGGCTCCTCTGCTGGCCTGGCCTCCTGTGGCAGGTCGTGTGGGGCACCGTGACATCTGAGCCCTGGGGTGCGGCCCAGTGGCGGCTGTCTGCAGGCGCCCGAGCACACACAGTGGCCCATCTCGCATCCCCACCTTCCCACTCCTGACCTTGCCTCTATCCTCCGCTCTGCGTCCTCACACTTCCCTGCCTGTCCTGGCGACACAGCCACCTCAGAGGGAGAAGAAAGGCTCTTAGGGACTCCATCCACAGGCAAGAGCTCCTGTCCCTCCACCTGGAGCACACAGGCGAAGCTTGGGGTCATCCTGCTGCCCACCCTGCCCTGGTGACAGGGACATGGTGCTGAGCTCCTGTGTGACCTGTGCATGTCGGGCGGAGGCGAGCTCTGTGCCTGGGCTGCAGGGTACAGGACTGAGGACCCTGTCCGCATGTGGTCGCTGTGGGCGGCTGGCTTCCAGTTCTGGGGACCTCACCCCATGTCCCTACAGCCCCTGGGAAACAGAACAGGAGCTTGGAAGGGATCCTGGGGGCCATTAGCTGGGCTACGTCACTCACCCTGGGACACAGGCCAGAGAGGTAGAGTCCCCAAAGTGGCACCTGTGATGGCCACGTCCCAGTGCTGGCCCAGGTTGCCCAGACCTGGGCTCCAAGGCTGTAGGTGACAGTGGCTCAGCACCCAGTGCTGTGGAAAAGAAGGTCAGCGTCTAACAGTGATGCACGCATTGGTCACAGACACCCGGGACGTGGACAGAGTGTCACTTTACAGGCGGAGATTTAACACCGGAAGAGAGAAAACGACACTGCTAAGTAAAACAGGACCTCAAAATTACACGCCATTGCTATGCACACTCCGCATGACCTCAGTCTTCCGATCACAGAGACGGGGGGAGACCTGGGGGCCACTGTCCCCATGGACAGTGCTTGATGATAACTGGGCTGCTGAGGCACTTTCCTCTTTGGCTTCCTTATGGATTTATTTCCAAGTTGTGTACACTGGCTTATTTTTATTTTCATTTTGTAATTGAGGATGCTATTACTTAAATTGAATATTTTAGAACATCCTCTCCTTCCTGCGCTTGGACGACCGCTCTCCCAGGAACATCTCTGAACCCTGTTTTCCAGTGGCTGCAATCCCAGGATCACCCCAACCAGCCCCACCCTCCAAGCCCTGAGCCACCCAGCCCTGGCCCTGAGGTGTGACCTCAGGACTCCTGTCCTAGGCTGCACTGAGGGGGGCTGCTGGGAAGGGCTCCCTGGAAGCCCAGCAACTCCCTCCCAACGTCCTGGGGTGCAGCTGGCCGGGTCCTCTGGGCCTGAGCTCAGGGTCCTCCTGCACCCTCGCAGCAGCTTCTCAGGTGGTGGAGGCCCTGCTCTGAGCCCCTTCCTCACCCCAGCCCCTCAACAACACGGCCAGAGCTAGAGAACTTCACATCCTGGGCCGGGGCCACACGACCTGATGCGTGGGACCCCGGGAGCCGTGCTCAGAAGCAGCCCCTGGGGAGCCTGTGTGTGGAGCCCCATGTGACCAGGAGGTGAGTTCTAAACTGGCACCTATCTCCCCACAGACACAGGACCAGGCCATGGCATTTGCGTGTCACATCACAGACCTGGGGACGCAGCCCTCAGAGACTGGCGCGGATGGAACAAGGGCTGGGTCTGCAGCCCGCCCAGCACCTTCCGCCTGGGCAGTGGCGGGGTGAACGTCTAGAACATGTTCGAGCCCGAGCTTCGGCCCCTGGGTTTCCGGGGGTGCTGTGAGCAATCCCTGCAGCAAGCAAGCGGGCCCCAGAAGGAAGGCAGAGCGGGGCTCGGGGTGGCCGCAGCTCCTGAAACCCGGATCTCCCCAAGGTTTTCAGGGGAGCTTTCCCCACAGGCTGGAAGAGGGGATCTGGGGCCCAGCCACCAAGCCGGTGGGGTCAAGGTTCGGCGACATGGGCTGCACCCGTGCAAACCACACAGGCGCGTGGACTCCTAGCGGGAAATTAAACGATACAACTGACGCTCTTTCAATACAGTGAAATAAATTAGGAGACACAGGCCTTCGCTGTTGTCCCGTGTGGCAGAATAGGGAGACAGGCCTTCCGGAGCTCTGGACTGAGGTGTGCAGAGCCAAGTAGACGTGATCAGTGCCAGGGGAGACACAGCACCTGGGGCCCAGCCACCAGGGGCCATGGCCAGGCCAGGCAGCCACAGTCCTTTCGGGAGCTGGCACAGGGTTGACACGGGGCTCCCCAAATCTCTGCCCAATTACCGCACCGGCTTAGGGTGCTGGAAAGAGCAGAGAAAGCTGTAGCTTGGGACAGAGGAAACCATCCCTGTCTACTCTCAACGGCATTCTCTGTTCTCTGCTCAGGTGGGTGACCCCCCTCCTCCTCTCCCCAGCAGGGACACAGGGACCCTTGGGGACTGGTTTCTCTGGGCACCCTCGATCTTGACAAGAGAAGCCAGCACCGCCAGCCCCACCCCTGTTTCAGCAGAGCCTGTGTCTCTACAGTGCCACAACAGTGCAGCCAGTGTCCCTCAGACAGTGACTCCGGGCCTTGGGATGCCTCCCCAAGCCCCTCAGGGCCTCTGCCAAGCCTCAGATGAGACGTTGTCCCCACCAACTCGCCCTAAGCGGGGAGAGGGATGCACAGCTGCCTTGGCTCCACGCCTGAGAACAAGGACAGCCTGCCCTGGTGCCTGCGACCCCACAAGGCCACGCCTTCCCTGCCCAGCTTCGCTGTCCCTGCTCAGATCACGGTGCCTGGAGCGCAGCGATTGCTCAATAAGGAAAGAATGGAAGTGACAGGCAGCCGGGTTTCAGGAACATCTGAATTTCACAATCCCTGCTCCGCTCCGGGAGGCGCAGAGGGAGAGAATCATTCCGGAGCCGCCTCCAGGCAGCGCAGGGCTGCAGGGTTCCCGTCCCGGTGGCCGCGTGCACCGTGACTCGCACTTCTGTTTCCCGGTGCCGTTTCTGCTTTGATCCAAGTCAGGATGATGGCTTCTCCTACCGCCTGTCTCGAGGTGGGTTGGAACCTGCAGCAGCCCCCGGGTGGACCTTTGCCCCGGGACATGCTGGCCACAAACCCCTCGGCCTCTTCGTCCAAGGCCTGCACCAGGTGCGAGCAGGGCAAGGGTTTTCCTTCCTGCGTCCTCATTCCAGCCCCCATCAGCCAGTGACATGTCCAAGTGTCACCCAGATACCACAGCAAGTCAACAAAGGCACACACAGGCCCCAGCAGCGCCCTGGACTGTGTCACACTGGTGTCTGCTCGCCTGTGCTTCCTGGGAGTGTGGACCACAGAAAGATCCCGGACCACCGTCGGGCGGAAACCCACAGGATAGTTTCAAAGAACAACTGGGTCGCATTTATTTAGATATTAAATGATTTTAAGCTGTAACTGAATGACTCTACTCATCCCATGGAACATGCATGCAAATGAGATACGAGTAAGTGCAATAAAGCGTGCACAAAGCCATTTATAGCACCACTGTTCACGACGTAGGACAATGGGAGACGAAGCGCAGGCGGTGGGGAAACGCTGCACTGACACCAGCGTGGCTGTGAGCTGAGATGAAACCAACGCTGTGGATGAAGACGGCTGGGTCTCTGAGGCCTGTGGAGTGTTTTAAAAAGCATGTGCAAATACGTTTACAGCAGGAGCTCACTTATTTAAAACAGTCACCCAAAACCAAAACGGGCTTCTCTGGGCACAACACAAGGCGTGTGCGTCAGAGTGAGGAAAGACACACACGCCGTTTAACAGATGTGAGCTTGGGGACAGAGGGGACGAGAAAGAGGATAGGAGAACCCCAGCCCCCCGCAGGGCCAGGCGGGCCTCAGAGGTAGTAGCAGGAAAGGACACTTGGTGAGGTGGGCTGGGGTAAGGTGACCTGGGGAGTCCCTTGACGCAGTCAGGACGACACGGTTGAATGAAGACCACTGTGCAGGCTCCTAATGCAAAATGATGAGTCCCCCCAGCGGGCATCCTCCCCTCGAAGGGGCCCTTCAGATGGTACAAAGCTGGGCTCCATCAGCTTCTGTGTGTAAAGCTACAGAGGCCATGCGGTCTGCAAGGCCAGGGCCCCACACAGCCCGGCACCGCACGTGCCCAGCGGTGCCCAGGACTTGGGAGCAGCCATTACCCTGGAGCTGCAGGGGCACATGGTCATCCACATCCGACCAGTGAGGAGACCAAGCTGGGAAGGAGGGTGCGCTGAAGCAGGAACCCTCTGCGCAGGCTGTGCTGCGCCCTAGGAGAACCCAGCACTCTGCCTGTGGCGCGGGACCGGGGCACCGTGCTCGGCAGCAGGCTCCTGCTGGAAGGCTTCCTGAGCTCCGAGCTGTCCTGGGGCTGGCTGGGCTCCATGGATCCAGCTCCGTGCCCCGTCCATGCAGCTGCCCGTGTAACACATTCCCAGGCGCTGCGACCCTCCGATTCTCTCCCAGGAGCTGTGATAACGAGGCTTTGTTGTCCTCTGCAAAACCTGAGGAGGCAGGGGACTGATTCCCCGCAGGCCAGCTCTGACCGGCGGGGCAGAGGAACATTGCCGTCCTGCGCTCCCCGCACCCTCGGGTCTGGGCGCACCATGGCAGGGTGCTGTGACAGTCGTGGTCGAGGGCCCGTATGAAAGCAGTGGGAGAGCTGAGCAGAACCCTTATGTTTGTGGGGTGCTCACCTTCAACTCAGGCCTCAGCGTGGGTGGCACGGAGACCCCAAAATTACTTTAAGGTGCATCCCTGCCTTCTCAGCCCAGGCCCATGGTGGGCCAGATCCGTGGGGGAGAGGAGACGGGTGGTGAGTTTTCCGGGGCAGGGGCAGCCTTTGCCAGCCACATCCATACCTGCCCAGTGTCAGCAGTGCCACAGGACACCCACCCCGTCAGCCCACTAGGCCACTGAATAAGGTCACCAAACTCCACTTCACTGGAGGACGATGTACGTATCTGTGTTGCAGGGAGTAGGGCGATCCCAGAGGACCCCCACAGCCTCACCTCTCCCCACCTGGCCTGTGCAGGGGAACGCCCAGCAGCAGCAGGGAGCAGGTCCTCCTCCAGGCAAGGCCACGCCTCCCCCTGCAGGCCGAGACCTTCCCAGTCAGGACCCCCACCCCGCCATGGGAGGCAAATACTGTGGTGACTGCCTTCTCTCCGTCAGGTGCTGGGAAGGAAGTCACATCATCTCACAGAGCAGGAGCCTCACCAGGGGAGCAGGAGTCTTCCCCAAACCCAGGTGGGAAGGGCTCTGGATGTCCTCACTGCCCCGTCCCCCCACTGCAGGATTAATCCACAGAACCTCAGCCTGCAAAGCCTCCCACAGCGTCCACTTCAACATCCCTGTTTAAGCATGAGGTCTCGGGACACCCTGCAAGGTGGCCAGCTAGCCTCACCCTGCACCATTCATCCATCCGGCAGAGGTAGCATGAAGAAGCCAGGCTTGCAGACCCTCGAAGGTTGGCAGGAAGGTGGGCAAGGCATCCTGGGTGCAACGACGGCCAACCCCCAGCTCCCAGCGCCCACAGCCCGGGCGCACTCCAGGCGGCCACACGCCCTGTGTTCTTTCAGGGACCAGCAGCACAGGGCCGCTGACGGCTCCCAACCCAGCCCTGAGCCACAGGTAGAGGAGCTCAAGAGGTAACTCGATCCACCACACCGGGCGGGGAGCTCCACTTGTCAGGAGACAGTGCCCCCGAGAGGTGCTCCGCCCCCACAACTGTCACCACTCTGCCCCACCAGCCCTGTCTCCCTGCCTCAGATGACTGAAAACCCCCGTCTCATCCTGTCCTCCACAGTAGGGGCTGGGGCTGCAGGTGCCAAGTTGCCACCAGGAGGGAGATTTACGGTTCTTTTATCAGCCCTGGGCAGCAGCGGCTGTGGTCAGAGGGAGAAGGAAACTGTTCTGCGGGAGGACCACCAGCCGAGCTGCAGGTCAGCCGGCACCTGGAGTCACCTGGGCCCACGCTCCCCACCGGCACCAGGGACAGAAGCAGCTCAGGGTCCCGGGAAAACATCCCCGAACCCAGGAAGCCCCGAGCACCAGGGCTGGGCCCCCAGCGAAATGCACTGTGGCGTATCTCAGAGGTGCTCAATCACTGAGACACAGGGAGACCTGTCACAGCTGCTGGGGACCCCAGAGGTCATGGTAAATAAAGGGGCCTGGGCTCACCCCTGCCAGAGTCAAGCCACAGAAGGGGCACCGTGCAGCTTCTTGGACCACATGACAGCGGCGGCACCTCCCGGCTCTCAGGACCCGGTGACAGTTCCCAAGACAAAACCCCATCAGGCCTGGGGGAAGGGCCATAAATCTCAGAACAATCGGAGACCACCTACTGTTTATGACCTCTGCATTCCTGTCTCTCCCGAGAACCTGCTTCTTAGCCCCAGACTGCCAGACTCAAAAAGAACAAGAACGATTTGACCCGAGGTTCTGGGGAGCCCAAGGCCAACGGGGTGGGTCCAGTGGCTTCCAGCAGTGTCTCCACTGGGAGGAAGGCATCTCATGGGCAAGAGAGGGAGACCAAGGCCTGACTCAGCCTCACGAGGTCCCCACTCAGTAAAGGACAAACCCACTGCCACGGCAAGGGCATCAGTCTATCCCAAGGGCAGAGCCCCCACCCACAAACCTCTGGGCACTGTCACGTCAGAGAGGGGTCTCCGGCGTGGACTTGGGGGCCGTGGGGACACGCTCAGACCACAGTGCACCTGCTGAGTACGGATGCTCCTTTCCACACACGTTTATCACATGGCTCCTCCCAGGACATCACCATCACCTGTCAGCTCCTGGGAGCCGGCTCAGCGCAAGTGTGACAGTTCCGAAGCCCTGGCTTCTCGCCCCTCTCCGCCCTCCCCTCCCACGGGTTCTGTGCACAGGGACCCGAGAGAGAGATGACCCAGCCACCCTCAGGAGAGGGGACACCAACCCCTTGCCCTGGCCAGTCCCGACAGGCTCCAGGGCGCCCGTCACGCTCCTCCCACCCAGGACTCAGGCACACCAGGGCTTTGTCTTCAGGGTGCATCTAAATCACTGCTACACCAGCTGCGGCAGCTCCCGGGCTGAACAGCAGCGGGCAGCTGTGGCCCCAGTGTCCCTAGCTCAGCCTCCCCAGAGACGCTGCTCAGTTCTTGTTGAGGAGCTGAGCCGGCCTAGACACTGCTCAGAAAAGATTTCCAGTGCCTCCTACAGGAGAGAGGGATGCGGGGTCTGCAGAGTGGTAAAGGGGTCGAGGAGGTACCTGGGGGCACAGAGGTGTGTCACCTATGTTCATCAGGTTAAGGTGGCCACTGTGGACTGGTGATGACCATCGCCTCCTGCCAGCTGGCAACCTGGACTGCTCTCCTCAGACACACAGTGCCCATGAATCAGTGATCAGAGCCCTGCCCTCTAGTCCCTAGGAAGATGGGGTTCACAGGAGAGGAGATCCTGTGGGGAGGTCTCTGCGGGCCCTGCCGGCGGGGTGGAGGAAGCGGCCCGCTCGGTCCCGGGGATCCCACACCCTGCTCCCAGGGCAGGGCAGAGACCCCAGGCACAAGGGGGCGGGTGTAAAGCTTGGACCTGACAGAAATCACTTATTCTTAGAAAACTCAAGGGTTTGTTTCCTAAATGGAGAGGCACAAATACCTGGACCATAGCTCATTCTGTTCCTATGGCAAGAGGCCTCGGGGTTACGCTTTATCCACTGAAATGCATAAAATACATGCATGATAAAATATATGTTACTTTGCCTTACAAAATGTGGGAGAAGGTGTCTCCAAGAAGCTCAGTCCAGCATCTCAGTCATGTCCTTGAATCCTAAGCTCATCCACTGCTCCATCCACCCAATCTGTTTGATTTGATTCAGTCTTCAAACACCCATACCCACCCTCGTGGACACAAAGCAGCCACTGTGTTACAGCCATCACGCTGTATGGTATGGTCCGCAGAGGGCTTTCCAGGGCTCTCTTAGGGGCCACATTTCCTGCAAGTATTCTTTGCCAGTGCTGTGCCACAGGGCCACCTGCGGGCCCGAGGGAGTCTGGGAAAGTGAGCATCTGGTACCTTTGATCTCTATGATCGAAGAAGAGCAGCACAAAAAGCGTACAGCCAAGCATATGTGTGCAGAAGTGGGCCGTCCGGGAACTGTGGGCACCTACTCAAGCTTTTGTCCATCTACAGTAGTAATTGCATATTGACTATGATTAGCTCGTCGAATGTGACTTTAAATTACTTAATCCCTTCAGGTGCACAGTCACAGAGTCCTGTGTTTGTAAATGGCCCGGGATCTGGAGAGACAGAGCACCAGTCGGGTATGGGGTGAAAAATATTACTCACGTGTGCGATGTGCTGGGGGTGGCGACAGGAATCTCGGCCGGCAAGTGCACGTGAGGCCCTAGTTAACTGGCCTCGAGGCTTCCGCATCTGCCATGTCTGGAGCGTGACAAGACAAGGTCTTCGCCGGCGTGGAATTGGGACTCTATGGATCTGACCTCGAGGTCCCTGGTGCCCAAGACCCGAAGCCTCCATGGCAGGACTTGTATTAATCCCCCCTCTGTACCCCTTCTGCCTATGGTTTGTGAGAATCACAACACAAGCCTGTCACTGCCTCGGGGTCAGCAGACCGAGCGTCCGAGTCCTGCACACATTCTCACCACGCCGACAAAGCGTGGGTCCCCCGAGTGGCCACCATGGTCAAGCGTCCAGGTCTCAGCTTCACTACTCAGCAGCCACGCACTCTGGGCAGGACGTCATTTTCTGAGCCTCCTCTCACACCCCTGAAAAGGGGACTGACCAGGCTCCCATCCTGCAACCCTGCGCTGCTGCACTATGCTGCCGTGGGGACTCCACATGTCCTGTTCTGGAGATTCGCCCACCGAGCTATGTGTGCAGCAACTGGCTTGCATAGATGCTGGCCAGGAGGCCGGCGGGGTGCCCGATGCTCTTTGACCATCCCTACTCATTACCATTTGTCCGTGGCGGCAGCCGCACTTCTCATGGCAGGTGGCCAGGTCCCCAATTAATGCCCACAGCTGGCGTGTGGCACGCTAATTGCTCAGAGCTGGAGCCTCCAGATCTAATTTGGTGCCATCCCGGCTGCCAAGGACACGGGAGTCTTCCCCTCCCTCGCCCTGCCTGCACCCTGCTGGCTCCCGAGGCTTCGGCGCGAGCCCTGATTCTCCAGAGACAGGTCAGCAGTTCCTGCTGTTAAAAATAAGCCGCTTGGACCTTGACCCGACACTGCCGTGGCAACAGAAGATGCGGGCATCTCTGACTCTCTGATGCCCAGCAGCCACAAAGCAAGGCTGGGGGACTCAAAGTCCCGCAGAGATCTGACAGCTTTCTCATAAGACAGCTCTTCGGTTCCACCGAGAATTCGTGCCCTGGTGGAGCAGGAAGTGACCTAGAGCTTGAAGAAGACACAGGAAATCTCAAGGTAATGTCAGGCTCGATGACTTGTGCGAGGGGGAGAGCCTACCTGGGCTCACGGTGTGAACCAACAGGGTTTCTAAATCACGGTGTTTCCAACGTAGCGTGCGAATGGACGTGACTTTCTTTCCAAGTAAATTGTCACCTTGGTCTCCAGCAGGTCAGAACTATCTGGGCTGGGCAGCTCTGCGGTTGCAGGTGTCCTTCCTGCCATGCCCACAGCCCTGGCAAGCTCAGAGCAGGAGGTGCCAGCAGCAGGCACTGGGTGCGTGGTTCCTCTCTGCCCACTCCCCACTGCACTAGCATCTCCATGTCTCCCCCATGTCCTCATCCCCGTGCTGTGCAGGTGGGGCTGAGTGTGTGGACAACTGTGGAGAGAAAGGCTGGAAGGGCTCCCCCCAGCTCCCGATGGGCCTGTGTTCACTCAACGGCCTGCAGCTTCTCCGGAATCCGTGCTTCAAGGCAAACATTAGCTGCCAACGGCAGCAGGTCTTAGCCAGCTCCGCATCCCTGGGGAAGTTCAGACTCGTGACCTAAACAACACCACTTTGCCTTCTCACAGTGCTCAAGGCTGACCATCCAGGGTGAGGAGCCAGGCTGCCCCGCCACCGGCCAGGACCCTGCTTCCTGGGACCAGCCTCCTCGTCCCACAAGGGGACAGGCAACATCCCTTCTCACCAGGACACTAACCGGTTCCACTTCAGTGGCTTCTCAGGAGGTGCCCTTCACGAGCACAGTACAGGCACATCAGAGGCCGACACTGAGACACAGGACACCATCACCCGTGTCGCTGGGAAAGACCTGCCTCCTCTGAGTCTGAGGCCGCCCACACCCTCCAGGGAGACAGGTTCAGGTTCGGCCCACGTCTCTTATCCCTGGGGCCTCTGACTCCCCAGACCTCTCCAACCCAAGTCTGTGGCCACAGAAAACCTTGCTTTCAAAATGCCCTTTGCCACTATTCCCACCTAGACTTGCAAAGGAACTGTCCTTCATCCACGAGTTTTCTGATACAGTGGCAGGAACTGGGCAGGGAGGGGATCAAATCTGAGCTCAGGACCTTGGGCGATGGAGGTGCTGTGCCCCCCGCACTGAAACTAAGCCCACAGCCCGCTCCCTGAGGCTGACTGCAAGTCCCGTGGGGCCTTGTGCAGCTCTATTATGGTTCTTATTTAAAGAAAAATACTGACCCAAAGCTACAGAAAGGGAGAAGCTAAGGTTAAGCCTCCCTTTCAAATCCCCATCGCAGCCGATGCAGTCCAGCCGGGTTCCCTCAGAGGCTACTGCGGGCTGAAGGGCATTCTAAGTGCCAGGGAGGCCCAGCCGTAGCCGCACAGGCCCTGCCCTCTCCCCGGTGGGCATGAGGCTGCACCTGGCCTCGACACCCAGGGCTTCCTGCCCGGGCCAGGGACACTGCATGAGGCGGCAAGGTCCTCCCTCCTCCTCTGCCCCAGCCACCACTTGCAGAGACACTGTCCCTGTGGTTGAGGACCAGGCTGCCACCCCACGGGTTATGGCACAAGTGTCTTGCCTCCACCCCACCACCTGCAGGCTGCTGGCCGCTTTCCCCTCCACGCCACGGTAAGAAGTGCTTGTCAGAGGAGGCCTCACTACTCGTATCCATCGTGCATCCCAGGCCATGCTTGGGGCCGGGTCTGCTCCTCTGCGCCTCAGGAGGCTGAGCGCCCAGGGTAGACGAGGTGAAATCCTTGCCAGGACAGCTGTGGACAGGGCACCCAAGTGCCCCTGGCTCCCAGAACCCAGCCGGGCACCCTGCTGCCCCAGGGATGACCAGGAAGACAGCACCTGCTGTCCTTTCCCTCGCCCCGCCTGGCCAGGTCCTGTCCCCCTGCAGAGCACCCTGAGCATCAGTGCTGGCCACACTCCAGCCCTGGACACTTCAGCCAGGATCTGCGGCAGTTGCTGTGCCTGCAGTGGATCGCAGACTCTGCTTTCCAGACAAACCCCGCCTCAGGCCGGTCTCTGGGAGCCAACGCCCAGAAATCCTGGACCTCAGGGAAGCAGGGAGAGTAGCCCAAAGCAAAGCAAAATGCCAGCATTGAGGAGCATTCAGAGGGCACAGTGTGTCACACCAGATCCTCGAGGCACAGGTTCACACTCAAGGCTCCGGGAAGCCCCGCAGTGGGAGCTCAGGGCCCTTCCTCTCCCACACACCCGACCACTGCCGCCTGCTTAAACAGGACAGCAGGGCAGCGGGAGGCTCCCGCCTCCTCCCCGTTGGCCACCCTGGCCACTTCTCACTCCGCAGGGTGACGTCAGATGCCCAGGCTGCCGAGCCAAACTAGTGATGGCCACGCACTCTCTTGATGATGTTTGTTACGAGCTCTTACTCTTTCAGTACTGCGGAAACCCAAAGGCAGCCAGCAGGAGGGTGAGACCACAGGGCAGGCCCTTGGCCCTCATCCGCCCACGGGGGCCGGGGGTGCTGTGGGTGCCGTGGGTGCATGCGTGCTGTGGGCTTGCAGCACAGGTCACTTGCTGACTTCTCTTGAGACCCATGCTGCTAACTGGGCCCTTGTGCTCCTAAAACACTTTAATCCTTGAAGAGTGACATGGTGCCAGTGGGAACCATGGAAGACTTGGAACACAGGACAAGGGAGAGTGTGGGGGCAGGTCTCCCTTTCCATCTGCCGGTTCAAGGTCCCAAGTCCCCAGAGTGCTGGGACAGCTCTGCTGTCTCCCCGCCAGGGACAGCACCACTGAGCCACATGCGTAGTCCCAGAGGAGGGCTTGGGCGTGCGGAGCTGCACAGCCATGCTCTGTCCTCTGCCAGGAGCTCGGCCGTGGGTGGCTTCACGACAACAGGGCAACTTGAGTCTTCCCGCCTGTCCTTCGGGACATTCGGAAACTGAAGGACCAGATCCAGGCAGCGCCACTGTGCACACTGCCTGGGTCCCTTTCAAGCAAGGGGTGTCCTAGCCAGAGACAGCCGCCCTGAGGAACAATGCTCTCTCAGCCTCTGTTCCCTCCCACATAGCTGGCAAATCCACCCAAGCCCAGGCCGGAACTGGGGGTGAGCATCAACCACGGGACAGCGAGGCGCTGTCGGAGGCCACGCTGTGGAATTTCCCCGCTGCCCGTGGTCACAGGCCGGCTGCAGCCAGCTCTGTTTGCTCCTCCTCATCACCTTTATTTGTTTAAGAGGCCGAGTAGGCAAACACTCCTGATGCGGTGTTTACACAGCAGCTTTCACTGCGGCTTATTAAACTCTCCGTTCCCTCATAGACGCTGCAGAGCCAGGCCGGGGCCAGCCGTGTTGACAGTAAGTAACAGACACCCTGTCACAAGGTAACGTGTTTACACACTCCCCGGCAGGCCTGGTGGAGCTCGTCCCTGTAAAACCATCACAGATAATGAAGCGCCTATCAGATAAGTGACTATAATAAATGACCACAATGAGGTCTCTGGTTGAGACCTCTGGTGAGAAGCCTTGGTGGTCTCTCTCGCCTGACTTGGATGGATTCCAGGCTAAGTTCACTTGAAATAAGGACAAAAAAAAATCAAAAATTAAATTTCAATGAGATTGACTGTTTCCAAAGGAGCAGCTGGTATAGGACGTTTCTACAGCCTCCGTCTGGCCCTCTTTCCCTCACTCCTGCTCACCTCAAAAGCCGTAAACAAGGGAAATAATGAAGCCAGATGCTCATGAAATCCAGCAGCACTCCAGGAACATCCTCTGTCCTTGTCTCGTGAAATCCAGAGCCCAGGGGAGCACCCGGGCATCCGGGCTCACGGCGCGGACCTCAGGGTGCCCTGGTCAGGGACCCACGGGGCAGCTCGCAGGGCTCCATGAAACCGCATCTGCAGAGGCTTTGTTTACACCAAGCAGGGTCCCATCCCACAGCAGTGGGATAGCAGCACAGTGTCAGCGCTCTGACCAAAAGGTTTGTAATAGACATTTATTTTCTTGTACCAAAGAGTCATTCCCAGGATGACACCCAGACAGACAAGGAGCTTTGGGGTGTGTAACCAAGGACGTGCTGAAAGGATTCCGCAGAGGAGGCCACGCCTGGCTGGTGGCAGAGCGCTGGGCCTGTGGGGTTGCTCCTCTGGGGTGACAGCTGCTGTGTCGACGTCGTGCCCAGATGTCACCCCACCTCTCCCTGCCCCTCCCCCAGCCCTGCAGGTCCATGTTTCAGCCAGAGGGACAGCACCTTCCTCTGCCTGATTCTGAGGCCGTCCTGGCCTCCAGACTTCACCTCGCCCGCACAGCACTGGGGAAGTGAGCACCAAGGCAGGGCAAGCTCCCTGGAGAGCCGGCCCTGGGCACCGGGTCGGGTCAAGTGATGGATGAAGCCTCTGTAAACCCTGTCACCAGGAGACCTCGTAAACTCAGGAAAGCTGCCAGGCATGGGGCTGTTTACCTCTTCGCGACTTTGAAGGTGATTTATTTGACCTCTGAAAACTGCAGTCATGCGTCTTGCTGAAAACCGCGAGCACTTCAGCCTGAACGGCAGCTGTCAGGGCTGCTGTGTCTCCAGGCCAGCGAGGTCCGTCACCCGCTCTCCTGTGCTCAGCGGGCCGAGGGGCCTGGGCTGCACCCCGGAGCACACACGTCTGCGGCGCTGTCCACCCGGAGCAGAGAAGTGTGTGTTCCTGTGACCGTCATTTCTGTAGCGGTTTCTGTAGCGGTTTATAAACACCTGGAGAGAGGGACACAAGGGCCGCAGAGGCGAGACCAGGCCGTGGTTCCATGCGTGGTTCCAGGCGGGGTCTTAACCGTGGCCCGCCCAGCAGTGTAATCTAGCAACTTACAACTGATAACTCCAGAGCCAAACTACCGCGTGGGGTTGCCAGCTCCCCCGCTCGCTCTGTGTGATCTTGTATGACCCGCCTAAGCTCTCCGTGCCCTGACACCCTCATCTATAAAATGAAATCAAAGTGGGGCCTGTATCCCACAGGGTTGGTATGAAGCTTCAGATATGTAGACGGCTTCACTCATGCCTGGGACCAAAAACTGACGAAAGCCATTATTACGCTCTGTGAATCAGAGAAACAACTGGATCTGCAGCAGAAGGCAGGTAAGAGGCACAGTAGACGTCATCGAGAGGCACCTCGTGCAAGATGACGAGCCAGCTGCATGCTCAGGCTTCGGGCCGGAGGCAGCGCAGCTTGGCAAGGTCTCTGATGACACCGTGAGGGCGCAGTGCTGGACCAGGTATGTCTTCACTTTGTAATCTAGTTTTTTAAAGAGACAAAATAAAAATAAAAACACACAGTTTCAAAACAGATTAGTAAGGGAGTTATAACAATTACTACACTGCATATTGCTGTCCTCCTAGGGGTCATTCACAGTATAAGATACAGGCACGACATCTTGTCCAAGCAATGTTAGCACAAATCTTTGTTTTCAATGAACTAAAAGAAATTAGCTGTATAACTATCTTAACTATATTGTATATAAGTATATTTTTCTCTTTCTCTCTTTCTTCCTTTCCCCTTTCCACCATTGCAGTTTGTTTTAGCTTTTGAATCATTTCTTGCCAATTCATAATATCTATTGTACATTTTGAGTCTTATTTATTCATTCAGTTTCTCACACTAGTGAGACAACATATTTACATATATGGATCTCATTTATTTCACTTATGAGTACGATCTCAAGTTGCATCCATTTACCTATAAAAGTAGCCAATTTATCCTTCTCTATGGCTGAGTAGTACTCCTTTGTATAGATATACCACATCTTTCTTAGCCATTCCTCAGTCGATAAGCATTTAGATTGTTTCCAAGATCTAGCTATTACAAACTGTGCTCTTATAAACATGGGTGTACATGTATTTCTGTGGTGTGATGTTTTTAATTCTCTTGGGAAGATACCCAGGAGGGGAATAGCTGGATTGAATGGGACTTCTAGTCTTAGCTTCTTGAGGCATCTCCACACTCATTTTCACTCCCACCAACAGTGGAGAAGGGTTCCTTTTTCCCCACAGTCCTGCCAGCACTTGTTATTGGTTGATGTCTGGATGACAGCTTTTCTTTCTGGACTGAGATGATGTCTCAATGTTGTTTTAATTGGTATCTCTTGAGTGATCGATGATGTTGAATATTTTTTCATATATTTATTTGCCAATTGTATTTCTTCATCTGAGAAGTGCGTATCCATCTCAGATGTTCATTTTTGGATTGAGTCTTTGAATTTGGGGGTCTGATTTTTTTCAATTCTTTGTATGTTCTTGATATAATTCCTTTGTCTGAGGGACAACTGGTTACAATTGTTTCCCACTCTGTG
This sequence comes from Dolichotis patagonum, assembly GCA_004027295.1. Taxonomy (NCBI): domain Eukaryota; kingdom Metazoa; phylum Chordata; class Mammalia; order Rodentia; family Caviidae; genus Dolichotis; species Dolichotis patagonum. Next base: position 74,054 of record PVJX010002409.1, on the reverse strand, counting down.
GGTAGTCTTTTAACTCTGTTGGTGATTTCTTTTGTTCGGTAAAAGCTTTTTAATAAGGCAAGATCCCATTTGTTGACTCTTTGTAATATTTCCCTTGCAGTCTGGATTTTGTTCATGAAGGTTTTCCCTATACCCATATCTTTGAGATTTCTATGTATTTTCTCTTCCAGTTAATTTAGTGTTTCTATTTTAATATTTAGATCTTTGATCCATTTTAACTTTAGTTTAGTGCATGGTGATAAACATAGGTCTACTTTCTGTCTTCGGCATGTAGAAGGTCAGTTTTTCCAGCACTGTTTATTAAGGAGACTATCGTTCTCTCAGTGAACATGTGGCTCCTTTGTCAAAGATAAGGTGACTAAGTGTTCTGGAGGTTCAATCTGCATCTTCTGACCTATTCCACTGATCCTCAAGACTGTATTTTTTATCAGTAACATGCTGATTTTATCACAGTAACTTTGTAGTATAATTTCAGGTCTGGGATTGTGATCCCCCTGCCTTGTCTTTGTTGCCTGGAACTGCTTTTGCTATTTCAGGTCTCCTCTGGTTCCAAATTAATTTTAAGAGTGTTTTCTCTAGATCTGTGAGATGCACTAGTGGTATTTTGATTGGGATTGCATTAAATCTTTATAGCAGTTTTGGGAGTATGGCCATTTTCACAATGTTGGTTTTTCCTATCCAAGAGCAAAGTACATCTTTCCATTTTCTGATATCTTCTTTGATTTTCTTTTTTAGAGTATTGTAATTTTCACAGTACAGATCATTTACACCCTTTGTTAGACTGATTCTTAAGTATTTCATTTTTTTTACATGCTATTGTGAAGGAGTTGTTTCCCTAATTTCTCTGTCAGGGAGTTTGTTATTCGTGTACAGGAATGCCATTGAATTTTGAGTGCTGACATTGTATCATCTATGCACTGAATTTGTTTATTAAATCTGGAGGTCTTTTGGTAGAGTTTTTGGGGTCCTCTACATAGAGTATCATGTCATCTGTGCATAATGATAATGTAACTTCTTTCTTTCATATCTTTGCTCCGTTTATCTTTTCCTCTTGTCTAATTGCTCTGGCTAGTGTTTCCAGAACTGTATTGAATAAGAGTGGTGATAATGGACATCTTTGTCTTGTTCCTGATTTTAGAGTGAAAGCTTTCAGATTTTGACCATTTAATATGATGTTAGCTGTTGGTAGATGTCCACAGAGTGTTCCACAGAAAAACATCAGAATGCACATTCTTCTCAACTGCGTGTAGGACGTTCTCCAAAACAGACCATATATTAGTTGATGAAATAAGTGTAAGTAAATGTAGAAGAACTGAAATCATCCCATGCATGCTATCTGACTATAGCACAATGAAACTGAAAATCAGTCACAAAAGAAATCACAAAACTACATAAACACATGGAAATTAATGCCCTTCTGAACAACCAATGGGTCACAGAGAATATGAAAGATGAAATTAAACAGTATATACAATTAAATGGTAATACCAGTACAACATTCTGAAACTTATGAGATGCAATGAAAGCAGTCCTACGAGGGAAATCTATAGCGATGATCCCACACAGCAGCAAAACAGAGCGAGCTCAAATAAACAAGCTAATGTTGAACCTCACACTTCTAGAAAAAGAAGAACAAATCAAACTCAAAACTCATACTAGGGAGGAAACTATAAAGATAAAGGCAGAAATTAATGCAATAGAGATTAAGAAAACAATATAAAGATCAATGAATCAAAAAGTAGGCTATTCAAAAGAATAAATAAAACACCTCATTAGAAAGAGGAAAAAGAACACAAAGTGAAGCACTTAGGAATGAAAAGAGGGAAATCACAATGGCTCCCTCAGAAATCCAGATCATTAATACCTACTAAAAAACGTATAGTCTAATAATATGGAAAACACACAAGAAACTGAAAGATTCCTAGGTACAATTGAACTGCCAAAACTAAACCAAAAAGATATAAAAATTCTAAATAACCCAATGTCAGTCAATGAAATTGAAAATGTAATTAAAAATTTACCAGCAAAGAAAAGGCCAGGCCCTGATGGATTCACTGTTGAGTTGTACAAGAAATTTAGAGATGAATCAATGCCACTAATGCTGAAACTCTTTAAAGAAATTGAAAGAGAGGCAGTACTACCAAAATCATGCCTGGAAGCAAGTATTACTCTGAAACCAAAACCAGAGAAAGATTGAAACAGAAAAGAAAACTACAGGCCAATCTCCCTAATGAGCATAGATGCAAAAATCCTTAAGATACTGGCAAACAGAATGCAGCAAATCATCGGGAAGATTATACACCATGACCAAGTGGGATTCATCCCAGGGATGCAGGGATGTCTCAACATATGCAAACCAATACATGTAATGCACCATATTAGCAGAACCAAGGACAAAAGTCATATGATTATCTCAATGGATGTAGAAAAACCATTTGACAAAGTCTAACACCCATTCATGATTTAAAAACCCTACAGAAAAATTGGAATAGATGTTCTTTACCTCAATCTTATAAAAGCTATCCAAGACAAACCATATTTTTTTAATCAGGAAAAATATGGTAGGTCATCCATAGATTCATTTTACACATGAAGAGACTGAAGTTTAAAACTAGAATGAGGTTTGTAGCTCCTCCCTATACAGCATTGCATACACTGTAACTGTAACTCGAGGTTTCTATAATGTCACTTATGACTGTGGCTAAGAGACACATAGTCACTGCTGGCTCTCTGGTTTGGGAACCATTCTTCTCCCATTCAGCTGGACCCACAGCCAAGGAAGCTGTTCCCAGACCCTGCAGAAGGCCTGGGCCAAGGTCTAACAACCCAGGAGGAAGTCAAGAAAAGGATTCAGTGGTGGACCCTGAATTCTGAGAATTGCTTTACCAACTGTTCTGGTTTTATTTTGGGGGCAGATCAGAAAGGATACGTGGTATCGGTAAGATTTATATTGTAAAACCTTTTATGTCTTTTAGAATTGGGCTCACCAATACAGCAGTGCAAACCACTCCCCCATCCCCTGAAAAAGCCTGGCTTATTCCACAGAGCAGTCTGCAAGCTGTTCCAACAACCAGGGGTGCTCTGTGGGGGGGGGATGGGGTGCACTTGGACCCCTAGTCATTTCACAGGCCCAGGAGGAGCTGGAGGGTGGAAAGTGCGCTGGAGGAAGCTCCCCTGGGAATCGGGATGGAGATGGGCTAGACCACAGTGACAGCCCCCAGTGAACCAGAAGACACGTCCCTGGGACACCTGACACTGCCCTCCTGAAGCCTCTTCAAGGCTGTCTGTGCCTGTGTCCAGGATGCCCCAAGCCTCGCTGAGCAACTGTGCGGGGGCCATGCAGTCCCCAGCCCCTCACTGTGCCCATGCCTCCTGGTGCCTCTGTGTCCTCGGTGCCTCTGCAGGACACATACCTCACCTGCGAGTCAGAGCCAGGAGAGGGAAGGACTCAGAGGTTCCTCCAGGCCTGACGATGACAGCCTGTGATTTATCGGCCACCACCTCTCTCCAGGACGTGAGGACATGAGCAGAGGGCTCGTTAATCTTCGCCCTGCTGGGGAAGAGGCTGAGGGTGTCTGAAATGGAGCTGGACGGGCGAGGCAGGTATAGAAGACCACAAGGTAAAGATGACAAGGTTATTAACTGCGCCAGCCGCCCCGTGACTGGGAGGCTTCAAGCAAGCAGGCAGCGGTGAGCCGGCAGGTGTGGGGTGAGGGTGGGGTCCTTGCTCCCTCCCAGAACACAGGCTGCTCTGTGGTTAGAAGGGGAACTTTCTGGTGTAAGTTGAAAAGGTCAGGCGAATTCAGAACGATTTCTCTCCCGCACCCGCAAAAGGAAACCGTTAAACTTAATCACAGAGGCCTGCTGTGCGTCCCCCTGCCGACCTCCCGTGCCAGCTGACTGCTCTGCCCTCCGTCCTCCCTGGGGCTGCAGGCTGAGCCCAGCGCACGTCCTGACTGCTCCGCTCCAGCCTGGGTACAGTGCCTGCTGCAGACTGCTCTCAGGCTGAGCCATGGTCCCCAGGAGGAGCCAGGAGCCACCAAGACACAGGCACACTCCACTGCCCCAAGGGGCTCCTGTGAGACACCCCAGGTGTCTGCTGTGCTGCAAAGCCTAAGACATCCAACCCAGAGCACAAGGGGAGCCCTCGCCTCCCACCCCAATGGGAGGGGACGGGGACCCCATCTGACCTGTCTCCAACCCTAGCCCCTGAGCCCTTTTTGAGCCCGAGGGGGCGGAGCTGAGCTGCAGATCCATGGACACCCATGGTGGTCGCACCCAGGATGAGGACCACGGTACAGCAATGACAGGTGGGTGTGGACATCGACATGTGTGTCTGCGGGGACCCAATGCCACCCTCCGGGTGTGGGCTCAGCCAGCACGGCTGTCACTGCAGAGAGGAAAACACATTCAGAGGATGGGGGCCTGTGCCATGGGAAGTGGACCAGTGTTAGCCACCCTCCAGCAGCACTCACCCCGTGCTGGGGATTCCAGTAACAGACACTACTGTCACCCTCCTCAAAAGCCCCGGGCTTCTCTTTCCTCACACAGAACCAGAATTCCTAGTGCAGCGTGGGCCAGAGGTGTGCAGGTCTCCGGAAAAGGACCCCACTTAGTCTAAGCAATGGCAGGCAACTCATTTCTGACCCACGAAATGAAGCAGTATGCCTGCTAGGTGGTTGGGGAAGATTCTCCTCTGTGATAAGAGAGGACAATGTGAAGGGACACTTTCTTGACCTCCACTGTCCACTGTCCCCTGCTGTTGACCATGGGTGGATGCGGGGGTAATGGCTGGAGCAGATGCAGTGGTTTTGCAAGAGTAAAAGAGAAGGCCGAGGGAATCAAAGCCGTGACAGCCCAGAGCCTTGCGATAACTGAGCTGCTAACCTTGCTGCAGTAACTACGCGTGGCGCATCCTCTCAGAGGCGTTTTGGTTGTGTCCTACTTCCTGAAAACCCAGGGTTCCCAGATGAACAGACTCCCCCCTCAGGTAGTGAGGAACTCAAAACCACAGGTGAAATTTCATTTACACTGAGCCCTTCTGGAATTTGGTTCAAGCATGGCCATCTAAGAAAGGCCACTGGGCTGGGAGCCGCAGAGCTCACAAAGCCTCTCCGCAGCACAGAACTGCCCACACACCGCGTCACCAGAGTGCAGGAGAGAAGAGGCAGAGACCACACTCCTGACGGATCCTCCAGAGGGTGAACCCAGCAGAACCCGAGCAGCAGACCAGGGGTTCGTCCTGCTGACACCCCACTAATTCCGTGGGGTGCTGCCTCCCTGCTTTCTCCCTTACAGCCGCTCCCAGGGTTTCATAAGTGTTGACAACTCAAAACATGCTGCTTCACACAACTGTACAAGCTGGTAATGGATTTCTGTAATGCGGGTATTTTTCTCATTTAAGTAATGGGCCGAGGATGTAGTTCAGCGGCACAAACACCTGCCTGGCAAGTGTGAAGTTGGGAGTTCGAACCCCGATACCAAAAAAAGTAGAAATAATTAAAGGTGATATTTGAAATCAGTGAAGGAAAGATAAGTATTCAGTAAATGATGAAACAAGTTAATAGTTACCTGAAAAAACTTAAACAAGATTGTTAATAATTGCACCAAAATACATCCCAGATGAGCAGCAGGCCACTACGGAGATATTACCAGGTAAATAATCAATGGTCCCTGTGAAAAAATATGAAGGTTTTTACTAACAAATGTCTTCACACGAGCGCTCAAAGAACCCACAAGGCAGGAACCGCGAAGGAAGCGCCGGCTGCGCTGAATGTGTGTATTCCGGCTGTCGGCAGACGCTGGACATGAGCATTGGCTCACGGCACCAGCGCCTCTGTCCGCAGGAGAGCTGAAGAAGCCACAAGAGAAGAAACTCCCGTCACGTGCACAGAAGCCATTAACTCAAAACTGACTTCAAAAACACCAGCAACCGTTTACCATAAAAGCCTCGAGTTTACCTTTCCTCATAGTAGAGTAGTACGCCACGGTGCGCGCGCGCGCATGTGTGAACAGCGTACTGTCTCCCTAGTGTGAGAAACTGAAAGAGTACATGAAACCTAAAAGGTACAATAGATGTGGTGGAAGGGAAAGAAACTGTTCAACAGGAAAGAACTGGGATGGGGAAGGAGAAAAGAAGGAAAGGGGAATACACACACACACGCGCGCGCGCGCGCGAGAACGGAGAAAATTGTAATACTCATTCCATTAGTTCATTGAAAGGAACAGTTTAGTGCTTGCATTGTTTGATCAGTTTTGCATGCCTGTATCTGGTAAATCAAGCAACTATTTTGAAGACAACAATGTGCAATATAATAACCATTGTTAATTTCCTATCACCTTGTTTTGAAATTCTGTATCATTTTTATTGTTTTTTATTCTTGTTAAAATAAAAAGAAAATTAATAAACTACATTTGGAGAAAAAAATACCAGCCACCAATAAATAACACAGGAAAATACAGAAATCTCAGCAGGAGCCAGACGTGACTCACGGTGGAGCTCTTGCGAGGCACACGGATGGAGGCCTTCGCTTCCAGCCTGGCACTGCAAAATATTTTACAAAATACAAAAATGAAAAAAAATACAAAAATGAAGTTGCAACTGGCTTTGCCACTTTCTATCCGTCATGTTTACGATCGTTCATTACAGCAGCAGTGTCTGAGCGAAGTTAGAAAATGTGCTGGAAAATGTGCTGTTGATAAGCTCCCACTAGAACCAGAAAACAGAAAACAAGAAGGAAGGAAAAGCTTCGAGGCACCGTATTATTTTAAGAATGACCCAAGAAGAACACAAAAGTTTGTGTCTCAGTGCGTTTCCCCAGGCTCAGGGAGGAGATGGGGAGGAATCGGCCTCCCTAGTGACTGGGGTGGCCCGGCTGATCCCAGCTGGAAATGAGCTGCTCCTGGGCAAATTCAAGGCCCTGAGGTAAGATGCAGGCTGGCAGTGAGGTCACAGCAGCATGGAATTTTCCATCTATTCTGAAGTTTGTAAATGTTTTTGTAAATTATGAGGTATGATCAGAAAATACAGCACGTGTTCAAACTTCTAAAATCACTACAATAAGAGCCATGTGGCCATGGACCCCCTCAGCTTCCCCTCACTTCCAGCGAACGCATTGGGTCACCCTCGCCCCTTCCTGCAGCAGCTCTGGAGTCCTCTCTCCTGAGTGTCTTTCATTGCACAGCTGCGGCTGCCTCCAGGTCCTGAATCGATTCAAAACATTTACCTTTCTGGGTCATTTTGACAGGGGGGTTCCAGGAGTGAGTAGGATGTGTAAGGACAGACCAGCACGTGTGCGACCTGCCTTTCTGTTGTGTGGTGCTCGGTAGCAGCCCTCACCGTATTTTTGATCATGCCCCGGATGCTGGTTGTCCCTTGGATGTTCAGAAGGTGATAGAAGCAGATGGGACAGAGCCACTCCTCACTGTGACCTGAGGCTGGACACGCTTCTCCCACACCAAGGACGCAGCAGCACTGTGTGACCCACCCTGGTGGCCCTGTGACACCTGAGTCAGAATCCAGCTCCGGAAGGTTTCCTGCCCATGTCGTGTCACTGCACCAGCTGGAGAGGACCCAGTTCTCTACCTCTGTCCCGCACTCCGCAGTCTAGGCTACACTGGATCCCCGCTCCTTCCACATCTATAAAGTTGCTTCTTATTTGCCTGCCAGACACAGCAAGGGGCCCGGCAACCACAGGGTCTCCCCAGCAGCGCCTTACACCCCCTTCTGGTCCCCTCTCCATCCTGTGAAGGCCGAAGCACGGCTGGCTCCATGCAGTCCTGCATCAGGGGCGAGGGACCTCTCCTCAGTCACACCGCTGCCCAGCTGTGGCAGCAGCGGCCAAGGCCCAAAATGGTCCTTTCCTGTGGTGGTGCCCGGGGAACACTCACAGAATCTCCTTCCCCCAGCCGCCTCCTGAGGAAAGGAGCTCCCAGCCTCTGGAACTCACGCAGCCCCGTTCTCCAGAGGGCAGACTGCATCCCTACATGTGGCAGGTGGCTCATTCTGGCAGGAGGCATCCCAAGCCCCTGGATTGCTCACCTGTGAGGTCACCGTGGTGGCACAGTCCCCAGCCTCCACCACCCAGACGCCCAAGTTGCAGCAAGTGGCTTTGGGGCGAGCAGGCTGCCGGACAGGGCCCAGTCCTCTTGAGTCCCAGGTCTCGAGCTCCTGTCCCACAAGACCCTCAGCCACCACATTCCAGATGTGGCCTGCAGATGTGGACGTGGCCTTGGCTGGCTTCTGCCCACGGCCCACGGGTGGCAAGTTTCCTCCTACCCTGAGGAACCACGTGGGCCTAGCCACACCTTGCACTGCCCTGCAGATCTGCCGCCTCATTGGTCAGTGGGGAGACTGATCCAAGCCAGGTGGTTCACCGGGCACCTAGGCACCCTCCTGCGAGGGCCTCATTAACATCTAAAGGCGCCTGGCCCCCATGCCCGCCCCTCCACCAAGTAAATCAGCCAGCCGGCCTGGTGCCCGGCTTCTACAGTTTCAGCTCATTCATCAGCAGCCTGTCTGCGCCAGCCTGGGGCTCTCTGTGCGTCTGTCAGTCGGCCTGGGGTGCTCCCTTCGAGGCCTAATCCTGGCTGTCAGCCTCGCCGGTGACACGGCTGGGGCAGCTGGGCTGCTTCCTCCAAAGCGAGTGTGTGCCTGGGGGCCGCCAGCCGATTTCCATGCTTAGAGCAAAGCTGTGCCTGCGAGGTGGCTGCTTGCAACCAAAGGAGAGGGCTGTGCCCCTCTGCCTTCTACACCAGCTCAACCTAACGTCCTCTTAGCCAGGCTCAGCTCATCAGGCCCCCCGCTCAACTTCAAAGGGCCAGGGGCTCGTTAACCTAATTGCCACTAAGTCACCTGCTTGAATTAGCAATGCCCAAGCCCTGGGCTGCTGTCCACACCGTTGGCTCCCTAGCACTGTGGCTCTGCAGAAATCACTCCCAACCATGATGAAGCCGCACTCCTCGGAGGATTACCACAGTGACAGTCGATCCACCTAAGACCGGAGACGTTTTCTAAAGAAAGGTACAAGTGGCGAATCATAGAGATCGCAAGCTGTGGAATCCTTCCTCTGTGATGGCATTTTGCAAGGTTTGCAGCTTCGTCATGCCGCACTGAGTTACAAAGGCAATTAAACATCAGGTCTGTAGAACATTTGTCCTTCTGGAAAAAGAATACTGAAACTATCGGCAGCCCCTGTTGGCTACATTAAAGCTAATAAAAGTACTAATGATAAATTCCTCAGCCAGGAGAGTCCCCGCTGGGACGCCTCTGCCGGCTCTGGTCACAGCAATCCCAGGGCTTGGAGTCTGAATTACACGCTGTGCTCATTTTATTGGTTTGGGTTTGGGGGTTGGGGTGCAGGTTATAAGGGGATTCTTTTCATGTTTGGCTTTTCTTTTTTCCTCCCTCAAGAAGCAGCTGGTTTTGTCTTTAGTTTCAAATGTCAATAAAAAAAATATATCAGGGCCATCGTGAGAAGGCAGGGGTCCGGAGATGACACTTCCCAAGACACCGGAGTCAACCTAGGCTGGGCGTAGACAGGGCCCCTGGAATGTCCACTGGGAGAGGAGGAACCAGGGCGGGGTGGGGGGCGGCAGCCCTGGGGACAGGCAGGTCCTGGTGGGTGGTGGTGCCCAGAGGAAAGGGAGACAGAAGGAAGGCGTGGGCGGGGCAGGGGCTGCTGCCAGTAGAGGCCGGGCCTGCCCCTCACTGGTCACCGGTTGCTGAGCAGAGCTCAATTTTGAGTTTCCCTGTGGAGCAAGCACCCAGGATCCCAGCTCCACTGCAGGGTCAGGACCAGCTCGGGTTCCAGGTCAGAAGCTGGGGCCCCATCGCCCAGGGCTGGGACCATCTGCTGCAGGGCTTCAGACTGCAGGATTCGACTCTCCCTCCGTCCCTCTCAAACCAGGTGCAGCCCCTTTGCACCTTAGACCAGGATGCCGAGACGAGAGGGAAACTGGCACTCAGACCTGGGCCACCTTGCCTAGTGCCTCTCTGGGTTCCTTCCGGACCCCAGGCCCGTGGATGCTCTGAGTGGGGCAGTGCTGAGCACCTCTGCAGCACAGTGTCCTCCTCTGAAAATCAGGGCTCAGAGACAGCCGAGGTCACCCTCAAGCCCCCAGGGTCTGGCATGGATGCCCAGCTGCTCACCAACTTCCCTGGAATCCACCACCTTCCATGCCCGCCCAGTGCCAGGAGCCTGCCTGCCCCTGCGCACCTGGCCAGGGCACTGACTCCTCCCTTCCCTGTGGGGCAGGGCCCAGCCTCACTGCAGTGGCCGTGGCCTGCCCTCCTCCTCCACAGCCTGGCTCCTGTTCCCAGCATCAGCCTACAGTGACACCACCCCTGGCATGGGGGCTGAATAACAGCCCTAGAGACAAACAGTTCCTCAGCCCCTGCCCTGTGGTGTCACCTGATAGAGCCACAGGGACCCTGCAGACGTGACGGGTGAAGGAGCTCGTGATGAAGGTGATCTGGGTCCTGTAGGTGACGCTAAACGCAGCCCCAAGGCTGCTCAAAAGGGGAAGGCAGAGGGAAGGGCTGGAGAGGAGAGAGGTGGAGGTTGGACCTACAAAGACACAAGCCAAAGAGTGCAGGCAGCCACAAGCCGCTGGCAGAGGCACTGGAGGGGGCTTCCTCTGAGCCTCCAGTGGGAAGGGGCCAAGTCAGCGCCTCCAGGCAGCACAGGGAGACTTCCTGCACACCCCGGCCTCCAGGGCTGTGTGGGACAGATCTCCACTGCTGCAAGTCTGTAGGTCCGAATTCATTGGTGGCAGCAGCCTCAGACCTCACTCTCCCCGCCTACTGCTGTCAGTGGCAACAGCTCTCATGGGACTCTGTACCCCTGTAAATAATCCTGCTTGGAAAGTCTCCTCTCAGTCCCTGCAGAGGGGCCTTCTATCTCCTGCCAGAATCCTGATGCATTCTACTTTGTTCCAGAAAAGGATTTTTTAAATGGTATGAAATTTTGTCTGATGAGGAAATTAGGAAGAAAAAGGAAATAAGGATAAGTCTATAAAGCCAAGACTAACATGAGAATCCTAAATGCACACTGGCAAGCCTGAGTCAGAGGGCAACTTTGGGTCATGAACACGGGTCCTCGGGATTAACCTGCATTCAGCCAGTGCACTGTCCCCCATGCTAGCCCCAAAGTCGGGATCCCCCAGACACCCTGACAGCCAGACACCCACTTGTCCTGTCAGCCGAGGTCTACCAACCCAGAGTCCTGCAGGAAAGCATAAGAACCTGGACTTCAACAAACACCCTGGATGCAGCAGGAGTCAAAGTCTACAAGACAGGAGCATGACACAGGGCTGTTCACAGGAGAAGCAAAACTAACAAGTGAAACTAGGACACCATTCCAGGATGAGAAAGATGCTGCTGGGATAGACTGTCCGGGGAGGACCAGGCTCTGTCTCCAGCCCCCGGGCAGCAGCCGGCTTCACAGGAAGCAAGTTCACAGCTAAGCATGGGTTCGGAGAAAATGCAGAGGGTACTGGGTTCCTGCACTGCCTCTTCTGCTCCCATTCTGCTAAGGTTTCTGCCTGGATGGCCCCCCAAAGTCTCCTGAGCTCAAAGACAAGGCTTTGGGAAGGTGATTGGATTATGAGGCAGGACATCGAAAGAGGCGGTCACTGTGGACATTACCCAAAAGGACGTCCCTTCCATTCATGAATTGATCTCTTGCTCTGTTCACCCTCGTCCCGTCAACCGCACCTGAGCAGCTCTCCTCCACCGGCCCCTGTGCCAGCCAACCTGGACCAAGACCTCCACACAATGTGAGCCAAAGCAACCCTGTCCCCCTTTAAATTGTGGTGTCAAGTGTTTTGTCCCAGGGATGAGAAGGTGACTAAGACACACTCCACATTCTCCTTTCCCACATCCCTGCAGTGTCCTGGAGGGGGCCCCTGCCACCTGGGGAAAAGCCAGCCCCAGCTCTTAGCTAGCAGCTGTCACGGTCCCGGCAATGTGGCCAAGCAAGGAGGGTAAGCAGACCCCACCCTGCGACCAGGCCTTTTCAGGGTCACTGTCCTCCACCAGCAGGGCAAGGCCACACGGACACAGGACTTGATACCAGGCGGGTGGCCAGACTGAGCACACAGTGGGCACAGGGAGAATGATGGGGGAGGGAGCCAGGGGTCTTTCCAGTGGGCGTGTGGCTCCCTCCACCAGCTCCCAACCAGCCAAGGCAGAAGGAGCCCTCACGAGCCCCATCTCAAGGGCGGAGAAAAGTGCCCTGTGAGGGATGCCTAGGACACTACCATTCTCAATTTAAAACTCACAGAGTGGGAAAAAGCCAGAAACCAAATCCCAAGAGAGAGGTAAACTCCACCAAGGAGAAATATTTCATTCTTTTTAGTGACTGTTGTATTTTAGAGAATCGGTTTTGTCTCTCTCCTGTCCATTGCACCAAAAGAACTGCTAGGCGAGAAGCCTGTGAGAATTACCTGATTTTTGTCTTCCTGGTAACCAGGCAGCCAGACCCTAGTCTTGAATGTACTGTGCTTTTGTCTGCTCAGAGGCCGCCAACTTTCCAGGCACTTCCCGGAAAACACCCCTTCCAGGACTCATGACCCCCACCCTGCGCCAGCCCTCAGCAACTCCAATGCAGGATCCTCAGGAGTGTGGGTACTTGGAGCTCTGTGTAGCCCAGGGCACCCCAGTGCTCAGCCCCAAGGAAATCGCATCACTGGTGGAACCTGGCTACATCGGGGACTCTGTCCCTTAGAACTCACTGAGCTCCCTGGAGTGACCGACTCTGATCCCTTCTCTGGAGTGGTACACCCACTTGGACACTGCTGATCAGAAGCTCAGAGGCTGATTCACATCAATGTAAAAATATTGTGGGGAGCTTGAAAACGGGTCTACAGCTTTGGCTCTGCAAAATAAAAAATTTCTGCCAATATAGTCTAAATGACCATAACTGACACACAGATTCAATGCAATCCCAATCAAAATACCAACAGCACTCCTCACAGATCTAAAGAAAACAATCCTAAAATTCATATGGAACCAGAAGAGACCCTGTAATAGGAAAAATAATCCTGAGTAACCAAAGCAAAGTAGGAGTCATCACAATCCTAGATTTGAAGTTATATTACAAAGCTACTATGATAAAAACAGCATGGTACTGGCACAAAAAGAGACACATGAATCAACGGCACAGAACAGACAATGCAGAAACAAAGCCAGGCACATTCAGCTATTTGATCTTTGACAAAGGGGCCAAAAACACTGGAGGAAAGAGAGCCACTTTAATAAAGGGCATTGGGAAACCTGCCTGTCCACATGCAGAAGATTGGATCTAGACCCATATCTCTCACCAGGTACTAAGCCAAAAATCAAAATGGATCACAGATCCAAAGGGTAAAACAGAAACCACTGGCTGGGAGATAAAACAGGCACCACTCTTGAAAACGCAGGCGTGAGCAAGGACTTTCTGAACAGAACCCCAACAGCACAAGAAATAACACCGAGAATCCACAGATGGGATCACACCAAGTTAAAAAGCTTCCACACAGCAAAGGAAACCACCAACAGGGCGAGGAAACAGCCTATGGAATAGCAAAACATTTTGCCAGCTACTCCTCAGACAGAGGGCTCACTTCTAAAATATGGGGTGAAGGGAAAAAAAGGGTTTGGGGGGAAGAAGGATGCAGATACATCATGTACAGATACAAATTCTCTGTGATGAACACGATCATTGTTTATATAAAAATACCAATAAATTAATTTTAAAATAAATAAATAAAATATATAAAGAACTCAGAAAACTAGACCTACCCCAAAACATAAAAGACTCAAATCCAAAAATGGGTAACTGAAATGAAATGACACTTCTCAGAAGAAGTAAAAACAGCCAATAAATGTGTGCAAAAATGGTCAGCAATACTGACCATTACAGAAATGCAAATTAAAATTACACCAAGATTCTATCTTAATCCAGAAGGAATGGCTATCTCCAAAAGATCAAATAATAACAAATGCTGACTAGGCTGCAGGGAAAAAGAAACCGCTCTGCATTGTTGGTGGGAATGTAAACTAGTACAATCACTATGGAGATCTCTATGGAGAGTCTTCAAAAAAATTAAAAATAGAAATTCCACTGGACTCAGCTATTCCCCTTCTAGGTATCGTCCCTGAAGAGTTAAAGTCATCGTATGACAGTGATAAGTGCATACCTCTGACTATAACACCACAATTTATAATAGCTAAACCTTAGAAATGGCCTATACGCCCCACAGCAGAGGAACAGATAAAGAAAATGTGCTATTTACACATCATGGAGTACTACTCTGCTATAAAGAAGGAGATACTTGAGGCATTCACAAATGGGCGCATCTTGATATCACAATATTCAGGGAAATGACTCAGACACACAAACTTAAACACTGAAGGTTTTTTAATATGAGGAATCCAGAATACATTTTTTTTAAAAAGACATAATAGAAAGGCGGGAGATGTTTTTTCAAATGAGAAGGTGAATAAAAGATGGAGGGAAGAAGGGACAGGAGACAGGAAAGAATGAATTGAAAGAAAAAATGGAAACAGAGCTGTTTGACTGGGAGGAGGGCCAAGAGTTGGAAGGGACAGGCGGGAGGGGGATGAATACAGGACGAAGGTCGTCACACGCGTGGACCAGCTCCCACGAGGAGTGTGACCACGGTGGCCCGCAGACACACATGGATAGAACAGGTAAGTGAAAGGTGTGGCTGGGTCATCACTGTGCAGTGGGGTGACAGCTTTGTGACCCTGACGGGATGCCCGCATCTCAGGGCGAGGGTGCACCGCGCAGACACCAGGCGCTCTGCACTTAGCATCTCCATGCACCTCCCAGCAAAGCCCCGAAGGCCTCACTACCACCGTCATTATTATCCCGCCAGCGATGGGGTGCGGGGCGAGGGGAGCTTCGGCAAGCAGCATGGCCAGCGGAGCGCCCCGGTTTGTCCCAGAGCCGCGCTCACCACCAGCCACTCTGCCTTGACGTGGATTTTATCACAACCCTTACTGTCATCCTCAGAGGCGGGAACTCCATGGAGAGATGGAGATAGCCAGCCGCTGGCCAGTGCAGCCGCTGGTGGAGCTCTCCGGTGGGGGTGGCGCCTGCAGTGTGCTCTGGGGTGAGATCGCAGACATTAATTGGCCTCAGAATTCTTTATAATCTGAGAATTATTGAGAATGCTGATGGCACGTGTTCATGCACGGATCTGTGCTGCAGGCACTGCCCCCAGGAGCGGAGCTTCCTGCGGGGAGAGAAATTTGCTTGGGTTTGGTTTGGGGTTCTGTGTGGTTTGGTTTGGTTTGCTTCAGTTCAGGGGTGCTGGGGGTGGGACCCAGGCTTCCGGCAAACTGGGCAGTCCCTGTGCCACTGAGGCCCCGGTCCCCACAGCCTCTTTCAGCTGTCGAATGATTGGAGCCTGGCTGCTGGGGCTGAGGAAGTAGACTTTCCACTTCGTGTTCATGGATGTAAACTGGGGAGCCACCCACTCGGGAGCCACACGGCACAGTGGAACAGTGAAACATTCTGGAGCACTTTTATGGCAGGGACATGGAACACTGGTGAAGCATTACAGAGTGAAGACAGCCCAGGGGCTACCAGAGCCATGAGACCACCACGCCACGTGGCCTCTGGGAAAGTCCATCCACACTGGCAAGGCAATCACCTCTCATTGGGAATGTGGCTGTGACCCCAAGAACACTCTGGGCAGACCCCCCAGGGATCCTCAAGCGGCTCCTGCAGGCTCTGGGGAGGGGCTGGCTCCTCATCCCCCCCTCTGCGCCTGCCCTAACTCTCCCCGCCCTGTTCCTGGTGCCTGGCTCCATGCCCAGGGCCCATGGGGTCCACATGGGGACGGAGGAGAGGCCAGCCGACCACGCCCACTGGCTGCAGGAGTGTCCCCGGCAGGGATCTGACCAAGAAATAGAAGCCTGAGCCACAGGGAGGAGGACAGGCCCTGTCCCGCCCGTGCAGGGCCCCTTCCTGCGTGGAGCAGGGGACAGCCGGCAGCTCTTCTGGGGCAACTCAATCAAAGAGGTTATTTTCCCACAGATGGAGCCAAGAAGGTCTAATGGCTTTTCCCTGATTGGGGGATAAATCTTCCATTAATTTATGGCCCAAGCCCAAGCCAGTTGTTAACCCAGCCCACCCTCTTTAAAAATGTGAGAAATGCTTCAAACTCCCCTGCCTGGCTCCCCTGCTGTCCTCTTCCGATCCTCCTTCCAGACGCTCTGCTCCTCCTCAGTTCCTGGGGGCACCCTGGCCCGACATCTCCAGGCACCGAGAGTCCCCACCCTTGGGGGTGCCAGTGCCCGGTGCCAAGGGCAGTCAGGACACAGGGACCACTGCCCGGGCACTGGCGGCACTGTGACCCCACCGGGCCGGCCCAGCGTGAATCCGCAGGAAGCGATTGTTAGGCAGCCCCCATTTACCTACTTTGCCGATTACCTGGCTTTTAAAGGGCCCCAGACCTGGAGACCGCCTGCTTCCTGGGCTGGACCACCCAGCTTTTCTATGGGGACTCAGCTTTTTGCTACCCTCTGGATTTTTTTCCTCCAATATTTTGGACTGAACTCAAGGTTTCACGCCGAGTTGCATTCCCAGCCCTTTTTAAAATTATTTATTTCGAGACAAGTTCTCAGTAAGTTGCTAAGTTACCCAGGTTGAGTTCCAATTTCGGATCCTCCTGCCTCAGCTTCCCAGAATGCTGGGATTCCAGGCGTGCACTCAATAAGACTGGAGATAAGTATTTCTTTCTTTAGTGCTGCGGATGATTTAGATAATGTCATCTGTGGCCAGAGGGCGACGGGAGTTAGTCCCAATTCCACTCGCTAACCTGGCCTTCTTAGGCAAGTTAATGTAGCCCTTACACAATTCGCTCTTGTGTAAAATGAGGGTAATGTGAGGAATGACCCTGCCGGAATTCGTTAAGAGCGCAGGAGCCTGTGAACACAAACCCTTCCACGAAGCGCGTGGGCCGCGGGCACGCAGCGATGCGCTGCGTCTAAGCCGGAAAGCTGTTCCCCGCCGGCGGGCCCAGCTGGGACCCGGCGGGAGTCTGGGTCAGGACTCCCGCGAAGGGCTCCGCGCTGAGCTGACCCGGCTTAAGCGCCCGGCCCGTGCCCTGGTGTCGCCCAAGGTGTTGGGGTGACACCACCGGTCCCCTCTTTCGGGTCGACCAATTTCCTGGCTCTGCACACAACGTGCGCCCGAGTCCAATCTGGGCCCCGGACCGAGGTTGGCGCGGTCCAGGCGCGACAGGACCTGGGCCTGGAGACCGCGCTGACTCTGCGTCCCACCAGACGTCCCCGAGAAAACCAGGGCGTGCGACTCCAGCCGCCGGGGCAGCCCCGCGTCGCGCGCCCCGCGTCCCGCGCGGACTTTCGATTCCGCCGCCCCGGCAGGCTCGGTGCCCGCGGGCACCGCGCAGCGCTCAGGGCTCTGGAGCCGGCGGGGACACAGACCATAAATCTCGGCCGCGCCGCCCGCGAGCTGCTCCGCGCCAGGCCGGGCGGGGAGAGGGCGAAGGGGCCGGGAGGCTAGGTGAGGGCGGAGCGCGGGCCCAGGGCCGACGCCTCCCTCCCGTGCTGGGGTGCGGGTCTCAGGTTGGCTGAAGGCTTTTTGCCTGGTTTGTTCCGGGTTTCCCTGGGTTTTCCACACCAAGCGTGCGCTTTCCTGGGTGTGCAGTGTCTGACCCATCATTGAGGATTTCTCTGAGCCGGTGCCAAGCAAGGCAGAGGCCTGGAATCCCAGCACTCTGGGAGGCCGAGGCAGGAAGATCACAAGTTGGAGCCCAGCTCGGACAAATTAGCTGTCTCAAAAAATAAAACAGGGGGCTCAGGATGAGCGCTGTGAGGAGGCCCTGGGTTCGATCCCCAGTACGAGAGAAACAAAAACTGAAAAACCTCTTAGTTGTCAACACTGACTTTGCAAGATCCATGTTTGAAATAATAATCAGAATAATTCAGTCACACACACACAAAACCAAAGTCTTTCTTCGAACTTTCTGCTTGACCGAGGAGACAATCACCAAAGTCCACAGCCTAGGATTGGAGAAAGACCCTGGAGTGCTCCAGGTCAGGGCAGCAAGCCCTCTCCAGCGAGCGCCTCGGTGGAACTACCCAAACCTTCTGCTTCTCAGAAGGCCTCTGAGAGAGAGGAGCGCACTTTCTGCCTGGGCTCTGGGAAGCTCAGTGACCCAAGGTCATTCGTTTCCTGTTTCCAGAGTGGGAAAGGCTTGGCCAGGCAGTGTGGTGGTGCAGGTCTGTAATCCCTCAGCATTTGGGAGGCTGAGGCAGGAGGCGCCTATGAGTTCAAAGCCAGTGCCTGCCCGGGCAACCAGGGAGGTAGCAGAGGGGGATGGGAGACCTCCTCGGGGAGCGGGAGCCTCACACCCCTTCCTCTGCGGGAGGAGGAGAACTGGAAGGGAGAGAGCTTCCCCTTGTGAACTCCTGGATCAGACCCCTCCAGCCAAGGTGCCGAGCTCCCGACTCGGCCACACCCAGCTGGCCTGTGGAGTGGGTCCTGAAGAGCACTGTTGCCCGCTTGTCCCTCCCGGCCTCTGGACAAGGCACATTTGTGAGGTTTTTTCCTCCCCCCCCAACCACCTCGCTGCACAATTGCCCCAGGACGGAGCAGGCAGGGAGGGGTGAGGGACTGCGCCTCTCAAGCCCCGGAACAGCTCCAGGAGAGAAGGCACAGAGAGAAGGGGAAAGGGAGAAGACAGGAGCGGGAAGCCCTGAAACCAATTCGAGAAGGCTCCGCGGGAGGCTGCGGGGAAGTGGGGCTGGAAGTCAATCTCCCGCTTCAGGGCTGTGTGCACCAAATGGTTCCTCGGTTCCACTCTTTCCTTTATAGGGTTTCACCCCCATTTTCCTGGCCCTAAGACTGTGCTGTGGGCCTAGGAGAGAAGCCAGCACCAGCAAGAAGACCCTGCAGGAGGGCGGGTGGAGGAGACCCACTTCGATCCCCAGGGCGGCCCAGGCGACCTCTGGGACACTCCTGACCGCGTGGCGCTGGCGTCAGGGACACCAATGACGTCGAGGCCCGAGGGCCCCTTGTGTGGCTGCTTGGTGCTGGGTAGTGGTTGAGGATCCAAGACCGCAGAAATCAGAACCCGGGCGGCAGGCGACCCTGCGAGGTGCGAAAAGGCTTCAGCGCCAAGCGCGGCGGACACCGCGGCGTTCGTGCCGGCAACGCTGGGGAGGCAGCGGTTGCGCGCTCTCGGCGCCCCGGGACGCAAAGCCCCGCGCGCATTCGTTCGCTCCCTTCAGCATTCGCTCCCTTGCGCATCCGCTCCTTCACCGGTTCCCGGAGCTCCGCAACGCTCTGGAGCCTGGCTCGGGGGCGCCCTTCACCCGGATTCTGAGAAGCAAAACAAACAGCACTGCAAACCCAGGCACCGCCGCTGGAGCGCGCAGACCGGGAAGCTGCCGCTGCCGAGCCAAACCGAGTGGAGCCGCTGGGCTGCGGGGCCCTCGACCTGGTCCCGTCCCCGCCGCCGGCCTCGCGCTCGCTGGCTTCGGCCCCAGCGCTCTGCATGGCCAGGCTTCGCGCGACAGGGATGCAGCAAGGAATCGGGGTGGGCCCTGCTTCTGCGACCTCTAGAAGGACCCCAGGCGAGTCAGTGGACTCACCCAGGCAGGGCGCAGCTCCGAGGTGACCCTGCGCGCACCGCCTTTCCAAACCGCTCTGGCCCTCCTGGGGATCCGTCCTGCTGCTCTGAGCTCTTGCGCTCCGGATTCTGGGGCTCCGGATGGCGCAACCCCGTGTGCCACGGTCACCTACTGCAGCCTGGGCCTTACTGTGCGCTTCCTCCAGGGCTCACGACGAACAGGGACACACGGACCCCATAACCAGCCACAAAAGCCACAGAGATGACTTCACTCGTTTATTTGGCAGAGCTGTGTTAGGCGCTAGTTTCTTCATCTGGGAGCTGGGCCTGCCCTTCTCATCAGAAGCTGGAACCCAGCCTCCAAGCCCAGCCCTCTGGGAGGCTGAGGCGCGGGATCACAAGTCCTTGCCCAGCCTGGACTTAGGGGGATGCTGTCTGAAAATTTAATAAAAGTAAAAAGGGTTGGGGACAGAGGTCAGCGCCAAAGCCCCGGCTGACTGCAGCGCCTGTCTGGGTGAGGGGTGGGTGGGAGGCAGGGTGCAGGGGACAGAGAAGCAGTAGCCTGAGTTCGGCTCCCTTGGGCAGCGCTTGCCTAACTTGCTCCAGGCCTGGGTTTCATCCCCAGCACCTAAAAAACAAAACAAAACACCTCTCTGCCCTTCAAAGGGCAAACTTCCTGTTTCCCTTCCCGAAGGCCCCTCCCCCCACTGGTGTTAAGAACCTTAAATCCCAGAAGCAGAATTTCAAAAGAAGGCACATAATTCCCCCCCTTGGGATACCAAATGCTTGCCTGAACTTCTTTGAAACCCTACGCATCAGAAAACGCTGGCTTCTTCTTCTAACTCACAAGGACAACTCTCAGTCAGGCACACCCATAAGGCTGCTGGTGGCAACCAGCGGGGCCACTGGGCCATCCTGCCTGGCAGCTGCCCCCAGCCCTGGCCTGCTCCCCAAAGGGTTTCCAGATACAGAGAGCCGCTCCGCCCCCCAGGAACCTCATCCAGGGATCGATTTCGTGGAGAGCAGGGCTGGTCCTGCATCCCCACCCTCCACACACACACTGAGGGAGACCTCGATAAACAGTGAGGAATGAGAGACAGTGGCTGCAGCAGGGCTCTCTCGTTCTTAAGTGCACAGCCATGTATGAGCCAGGTACCTTGCATTCTACTCTGCTGCTCGGTGGAGGAGAGGGAAGCCAAACGATTCCGTGGGCTTCCCGGGGTCACAGTCAGCCTTGAGGAGAGACAACAGATGCAGGCGGGCTAGCGGCAGGAGGACGGTGGATGCCCCAGTTCCTCCTGCCCCACCCACCCTGGCTGAGGTTGTGCTCTGCTCTGTTGGTTCCTCTGGGGCAGAGGGTGAGTCCCAGGGAGAAGGAGCGGGCACAGATGCTCATGCTCGGCCCGGATCCCAAGCAGCAGCGACCCCCGGCAAAAGCGGAGAGCACGCCCCTGGGCTGTGCCCGTGAGTAGGGTATGCCTGACCGAAGCCAGGGGCAGAGTATGGGACAGAGGGCCCGGTCTGCGGCTCCTCGTGGTCATCACCGGAGACATCCAGTGACCTAGCACCGAGCACTGTAGCTTCTTAGGCTCCTCTAGAAAAACTGAGATCAGAATCCGGTTGGGATGTGTCTGGAGGAGAGCACTCACTCTCAGGGGACCTCAAGAGGCCGGGCGCTGGCGGGCGCCCAGGGCCCTTGGGCAGGTGTTCTCCGCTGTGGGCTGGGTTGGGTGTGTCCTCCCTGAGTGAGGGAATCTGCTTGTCACTCACAAGACAGGGCAGGGATAGCAGAGGGACAGAGGCCAGCAGTTCTCAGAGCAGTCCAGTCGCCAGGTCTCTGTTAGAACCAGTTGGGGGGGGTCGCTGGGAGGCCACCCCCCTCCGCAGTGTGGATTCTGTGGAGCCGGAGCCTCAGCAACCAGCAGGGGTGGAGAGCAGGACCTGCGTTTCTTTTTTTCTTTTTTTTTTTTTTCTTTTTTTGGTACCGGGGATCGAACTCATGACCTTGCGCTTGCCAGGTAGGCACTTAAGCCACTGAGCTAAATCCCCAGCCCAAAGACCTGCATTTCTTAGAGGCGTCCAATCCCACGGCACAGGAAAGCCTAGCGGTCCACCCAGTGTCAGACCAGCTCAGGTCCTCCCTGAAACCCAATGCCTGGTCTTCAGATCTTGAGGTACAGTCCCTGCGCCCAGACCAGAGTCTGAAGAAGGGGTGAGCTGGGTCCTGCAGCTTTTGGGTCCTCTTGGCACCAGCCTCAGTGCAGTCTCTCTGTGCCCCACAACAGGAGGGGGAGGATGAGCCTGCAGTCCCCAAGGTGGCCTTTACTTCTTAGAAAAGGACAAGGACGGAGCCAGGGGGAAGAGGGGGGAGCCACCTCAGCCCCCACCTGGCTTCCCTTTCCAATCCCAGGGTCCCTCCCCCACCACCCCACCAAACCAGGCCAGGCCACCAGCAGGTTTCCAGTTCAGAGCCCAGAGCTGCAGTTGGAAGCGGGAGTCAGAGCCCTGCAGGAAATCCCTGCAGCAGGCGGGCACTGCCCCAGGAGGGGACATGGAGCCCGGGTTCTGTCTGGGTTTACACTGGCCTCGAGTGCCTCAAGGAAGAGGTTGGAAAGGACCAACGAACTTTTCCCCTGCCGGCCTGCCTGGTCCCACCAGCATCTTTCCAGGCCCAGACAGGCAGAGCCCAGTTGTAGAGCTGCCAAGCTTGAGTCCAGCCACGGTTGGGAGGGGTCAGAAGGGTTCCTGACAGTGGGAAGGCCCTGGCAGAGGTAGAGAGTGGTGGAGGCGGGGAGTAATCCATCTCTTTGGCTGGCGCTTGGGGGCCTGGGTCCCCTTAGGAGGCGGGACCTGGTCTTGAGGTCCCTAAGGCAGGACTTGGCCTTGAGGTCCCTGAGGCCTGCTTGCTTTGGCCTTCCTGGGGACAGGGCAGCGATTGTGACAAAGTGGGGCATCCAGGGACCTGGACCTGCATTTGGGCACCTGGCCACTCAGCAGGAAGCAAACCTAGGACAGTGACTCCGACTTCCAGGATTCTGGTCGCAGGAAGAAACTCAAGAGGCTGGAGCCCCAGCCAGCAGAGACAGGAGTCCTGGACCTTCCTTTGCCTTGTGGAGAACCGGAACCTCGTGTGTGCTGCGTTATGCAGGCCACAGACCATGCCTGCCTGCCTTCGTGGGAGCCGGGGTCCCTCCCTCCCTGGTGGCATGCTGGGGCCTGCTCAGACTCCTACAGGAAAGCAGGGCCCTTGCCGGTCAGGTAGCCTGCAGGAAGCCGGTCGGTCCTGGGTGGCCACTGCAGAATCAGCGCCTCTCCAGACGGCCCAAGCTCTTGGAAGCTGCGGTCCTCTGTCCACACAAGCCTCTCTTGGCCTGGCCTCTGCAGCCCGCTCTCCTCAAATCATGTACATAAACACGCTGCCGCCTGAGCAAGCCCTCAACTCTCAGAGCGGACCCCAGTGCCTTAGCACTCAGCGCCCTTGGGATGTTCTGGATCCAGAATTTCAAGTATTCGGGCGCACAGGAAATGAATCTGGGTGACAGGCAAAACTGAGGCACCAAGAGACTCCAGCGTTTGGGATACAGAGCTTGTGGAGGCCTGGGAGAAGGATCCCAGCGTACCTGGAGCCCACGCCTGTGGGGGAGCTGCCCCTCCCCCGCAGATTCTTATGGAACAGCTAGGGATCCCACTTAGGCGGGGTGCTCCACTGTTTCCGGTGGGGGGTAGCAGAACACCCCTGGGCTCTCCCTCTCCCCTTGCACTCTTCTCCAGCGGCTCAGCTGGCCTGGCCCGGCTGTGCCAGCAGTTCTGGGATTGTCCAGGCCTAGGCTACACCTGTGGTCTCTTCCCCACCCCAGCGCAGGAGACGCAAGACAGGGCTGCAGTGGGCTCCAGGGAGCCACAGTGGGGAAGAAAATGAGACCTGGAGCCACCAGCACCCTGAGGACAGGCCTGGACCCTGGATGTAGAGCAAACGCGGCTGGAGATGCATTTTTTGTTTCAACATCTCCTCAAACATCATTTGGTCCTTTGGAGGGAGAGAGCCAGGGGTGACAGATCCTGTAAAGAGGTTTGAACTGTGAGCCTCAAAAACAAGCAAAAACCAACTTCAAAGCTCTTTGGCAGCAGCTCAGCGGCTCCAGCTCAGATTCCTCAGGAGCATTCTGCAAGGCGGGCAGGGGTGGGGGTGCAGCTCGGCAGATGCATGACTGCCCCAGTATGGGCCAGGAGGCCTGGTTCTGACTCGGGCCCTGCCTCTGCTCACCCTGAACAAGTCACCTGCTTGCTGTCCAGTTATTTTGACAACTGCTGCCCAGTTATTAAGACACTGCAGACTGGCCTGTGCCCCAGCCCATCCCTGGGCAAGAGTCCAGGACTCAGGCAGAGGTCCTGCGGCCTCCTCAAAGTCCCTAACACCAATGTCCCCCCACTCCAACTCCCCTGAGGTTGGGTCCAGAGACTCTAGGCCTGTGGCCTCTGGCCGCTCCTCCTCTTGGCCAAGTACAGGACCCTAGCTTTGCATCGTGGGAACTCTGAGCCTTTGCCTCGCTCTCTCTGCAGGACCTGGACCCTGACCAGCCCTCTCCCGCTGCCCTCCAACCCACCTAAGTGAGCCGCCCCAGGTAGCCCAGGTTATGTGCTGGGCAGAGATCCCATGCCTTCACCGCCTGGCCCCCCAGGATGCCATGGGCCTTTTACAAACCGTAGTAAATATTTTATTTACAAGTTTCAGGCTTGCTACTGCAGCTCGCGTCTTTACGCTACGACCTCGCCGCAGTTGCAAGGAGGAGCGGTTTAGTCCAACACTTCCCAGGGTGGGCTGCTAGTGTCCAGCGCGGGAGCAGCTGCAGGTGACAGTGGGGAGGGACGGCACTGCCTCTGCATCCCCAGCGCATCCCGCCAGCTTGTGGCCCACACAGAATCCAGCCCCTTGGCGAAAGCTGCCCTCAGGCCGCGGGTCCCTTGTCCTCTGCTGTCTATAAGCCGCTGGCTGGTGGGACCTGGCTGGGTGTGGGGCTTTTGGGGGCACTACTGGCTCCGGTGGTCTGGGGCTCGGAAAGCAGCTCTGAGGTGCTGCCGCCCACGCTGGTGCCGGCGCTGGTGCCCCCAAGGCCGCCTGCGCTACTGAAGCCAAAAGTGCAGCCACCGCCGCCGCCACCACCACCACCGCCTCCACTGCTGCTGCCGCCGCCACCACCAGCCGTGACCAGGGCAGTGGCAGCGGACGCCTTGATGATCGTGGTTGGGTGCAGAGGCGGCTCGGTCCCCTCAGTGGGTTCCGTATCACTGGGGGCCATGTCCAGGGACTCAGAGTCGCTGGTCTCGCTCTCCGGCTCCCCCTCTGAGCGGCTGGGGCTCCCCTCTTCCTGGTCACCTTCGCCCTGGGCTCCTCCGGAGGCCTTCTCCCCGGCCTCCTTGTCCTTGTCCTTCTGCGCCTGGGCCTCCTTGGAGTGCCGCCACTTCATCCTCCGGTTCTGGAACCACACTTTGACCTGAGCAGCACGGGGGCAGGAAGGGACGGGGTGAGCGATGGGCTGTGGCTCGGCTCCGTCCAGCTCATCTTCCAGCTGCCTCTCGGGCCCCAAGACCATTCCTGTGCCTCAACCAAAAGCCAGGTACTGCGCAAGGCACAGACCGGACGAGAGGCAGCGGAGAGAAAACAGGCCAGGAGCCTCCCCAAAATGCGGCCCTGGAGCTACTGAAACCCCGGACCCTAAGCCGGTGACCAGGGCGAACCTTCTAGCGCTCTCAGCAACACAAGAGCCTTCTGAGGCCCTGGCTACCTCTGGGTCCACCACCACTGTGCAGTCCAGGCCACACTTCCAGCCTCACTTGGTCAGGGGCTTCAGAAAAAATCAAAGTTAGGGCCACCCGACCCAGGAAAACACGCACACACTCAAGCTAGGCCTTGTCCTCTGTTGTCACTACCTAAAGCAAGGCATCACTCCCGGAGGCAACTGAGAAGCGGAAAAGCGGAAGGGAACCCCAAGAGTTAATCCCAGAAGGGTGGTGGCACCCCTAGTTTTCAGTGAGGCAGATCCATTTCCCTGCAGAGCTGCTAAGGACCCTGCTCTCCCCCCACCCATTAGCGTAAGCTAATTCTCAGAGGCCTCACAAAATGCTGGAATTGAAGATGTGCAAAGTGCAGAAGGAGGCTAAGAATGAAGCAGAGAATCCACGTAAATATGTAAGACCCCCTGGGGAACCCAACACGTCTGCACAAATTCCAGCCTCTTTTAAAAATAACATCCCCAGCTGGTGGAAGGGCAGGGCCTGGCCGTGCAGTGCTCTGGGAGTCGGCCCCATAATGGAGACCCAGGGACCCAGGTAAGAGTCCCGGACAGAGGCCCCTGCTAGGCACAGTCAGGGTAGCAAGGGCACAGGAGGGAGTGCTGTAGTCAAAGCTCAAAAAGGAAAAGAGAAAAGGAAAGGAAAGCCTGGTTCTTCAGTCTAAGGGAAAAGAGTCCGGGCAGGCACAGAGGATTCCCTATTGTCTTGCAGGACGGTCAAGCAGGCCAACCTGCTGAAGCACTCTGCGCGGTCTGGGAAAATGCAGTCTCCCTGCAACGCCCCCACCAGCGGCACCAGGAGACGGTCTTCCTGGGCCCTCAGGACTCCGACTGCGGCGCCCGTGCCTGCCCCAAGCGGACTCCTTGCCCCACTGGAGCTAAGTAACTTTTTTGAAAGATATTTTCACTTCCTCAGAGCGGGGATTTCACAATCCTTAAGCAGTGGCAAGGAGGAGGAGGGAGGGTAGCAGAAAAAAACCAACTGCAATCCCTAGATTTTAGGGCTCCTATCTCTTCTGAAATAAACTGCCTCCACGATGAGCTGCGCCCACCGAGTACGTAATTAGCATCTCCAAGGCCGAAGCTCTGGCTCCCCGGGTGCTCGGCCCGGCCAAAGTAAACACCCAGAGCCGACCGGAAGACCTGGCTGCTCCTCGCCACCCTTCTTCAGGCCGAGCTGCTGAGTCTACGAGGCCTCGCCTTCCAGACTTGGGAATCTGGACGGCTTGGCAGTTGCCGGGGTGACCAGGGCTCACCTGCGCGTCCGTGAGGCCCAGCATCGCTGCCAGCTGCTTTCGGTCTGGCTTAGTCACGTACTTCTGGATCTCAAACCGCTTCTCCAGGCCCTTCCGCTGCAGGTTGGAAAAGACCGCACGAGACCAGGAGCGCTTCCTCTTGTAGGTCTGCGGCATGGTGTCCTTGGTGAGCACCGCATAGGGACCTGCGTGGGGCCGGGTGCGGGGAAATGAGACCCGGGCCGTCCCAGTGCCCAGCCAGCTGCAGCGCCCCTGGTGCTTGGGGCAGAGCTGTGCGGAGCAGAACGCAAGGCCCAGTCACTGGGGTCCCGAGGCCTGCAGAGGCCACGCCGCCGGCTCCTGGATTCCTCCGGGGGAAGACACTGCCTAATGCGGGCCACCACGGGCGTGTGAGGGGCAGACAATGATGTAAGTACGGCCCTGCGCTTCTCCTGCTTGCCTACGTGCGCTCCCACAAGTGATCGCAAACACAGAGGGAACCCTGCCACGCAAACGTCTGTGGTTATCCAAAGCTCGGTGTGTTAACAAGCGATGTCTTTGATGCTCATTTTAAAACCACCGTCTCTAGGGTAAAGACCCGGGAAAGCAACCTGCCTGGTGCCTTGCTCACTTGTGCACAAACTGTCCTGGTCCCCAGGAGTCCCCTATCCCTCTCACTACCCCCCATCCCAGTCCCCCAAAACCAGCACTCAGCACTGTCCCAGAAATCTTCCGGTTTCTCTGACCTCTCGGTCTCCAGGCCCAGCTATAGGATTGCGACACCACGGCAGCCCGGGCAGGCATGGCCCTGAGATTTCTCAGCCGCTTCCCCCGCCCCGGCCGCAACTGGGATTTCTCCGTACCTGGAAAGGTGTCCTGGAATTGATGCTGAACTGAATTTCTTGGGTTGGAGCTTAAGGGGCTGAGGATGGCGGAGGCCTCGTTCATGGGTTCCAGGGATGCAAAGAACTGGCCTGCAGAGGGCTGCAGCCCCGTGAGGTGTACGCCGGCCGGCCGCCCCCCAGCCAGCAGAGACGTGAGGTCTGCAGAGGTAGAGGACAGTCCTGGTCACGCCAGGGCCACGCGCCCTCGGCCCTCTGTGCCCGCCTCGCCTTCGATTGGGGTTCACTGCAGCGAGGTGCAGAGACCCCAGGAACAAAAACCTAGCCCTCAAAGCCACCCAGGAGCGTTCGTGACACGCTCTGTGACACTCGGGCCCACTGCTCTGCGGGGCTGGGCCCCGGGCACCACTCTCGGGGTCTCCAGCATCCCCAGCCCCCAACCTTCCCCACACCCCACTCTAGAGTTTCCTCTATGTGAGATTTGGCCAGAGTCGGATGAACAGAAAGGAAACTGACCCCTCTCAGGGCTTTCTCTATTACGAAAGGATAATTCTCTCTGTAAGTATGAGATTCGAAGCCGAAGGACTGATGGACATTTTTGCAACTATTTACCCCAATCCTTTCACGGACATCTCAAGAATCTTTGTTTTTTTTTTAAACATAAAGCTGGTGAGTTTTAAACTTGACGTTTTGTAGTTTTCTTACAACTCCTTTTCTTCTCCCATTTGTCCTTAATTATGCAAACACCGAAAGCACCCCAAGGCAGCTCAGGGCTCACGCATGGGTCGGGACCTCGGCCTGGAGACCGGCAGCCCGCGGCCGGACACGGAGACCGAGACGTACCTCTCAGCGTGTTGCCTTCCTTCACTTTGGGGTCGAATTCCGCCGACAAAATGCGGTCGATGCCAAACTTGAGGTCCTTGCTGGAGGGCGCCGGGGTGGAGGCGCCGAGGTGCGCGCCCGCGCGGGACCCCGACCCTGGAGGCTGCAGGGCACCGGGACGGGGCGCGGGCGGCGGCGGCGGCGCGGCCCGGGCGTGGAAGGCGGCGGGGAGCGGGGACAGGCGCTGCGGGAAGCCGGCGGGGCCCTCCGGGGGCGCCACCACCGGGGTGGGCCGCAGCGGGGACCTGGCGGCCGCGGGGAAGGGAGCGTGCGGATGCACGGAGCCCAGGTGCGCGGCGAGTGCGGCGGCCGAGACCCCGGCCAGCGCCTCGGGACCCGCGCCCGGCTCGGCCGCGCCCGCGTGCAGGATGTCGGCGATGCAGAACGACGGCTTCTTGGCAGCGGCAGGGTCGGCGGGGAAGGCGCAGCCGCCGGGGCCGGCCGGGGCGCAGTAGGCGGCCGACCAGAAGCCGAAGTTGGAGGCGTAGAAGGGCGCCAGCCCGGCCGCGAACATGCTGGGCCGCGCGCGGCGGTGGGCGGCGGCGGCGGGCAGGATTCGCTGCTTTCGCTTCTCCGCCGCGGTGGAGGCGCCTCCAGGTCCGCGCCCGCTCGGCCCTGCCCTGCCCGGCCCGGCCCGGCCCGGCCCGGCGCGGCGCGGCCCGGCTCGGAGGCGGCGGCGGGGCGCACGGAGGGCGAGGTCTGCGCGCGCGGGAGCCGGGACGCGGCGCGAACCCAAACAGCTAAGCCCTGAGAGCTAAATTTAAAACAACAATAATAATCCGTTAGTTTAAAAAAAGTATTAAGAGTTTCAAAAAAAAAAAAAACTCCTCTCTAAAATCTCCCCAAGTTTTGGCCGCAGCTCTGGAGTCCGGCGGGGTAGGACCTGGATGCCGCCGCTCATTGGCCACGCGCGCCACCAATAGGCGCCGCGGCGGGGGTGGGGACCGAGGGGCGCGGCCGGCCTGGCCCCGCCCCGCCCCGCTGCTGTTTTCAGGGCGGTGTGGCGGAGCGCGCCGCCCTCCAGGGCGCAGGGCTGGGTTAGGGTTGCCGGACTCTGCGCGCCGACCGCTCCGGCCGGGTGCGGGAGCCCGCGGCTCCCGGCCCCGCTGAGCCCCGCTTCCTTCGCTTCGCCGCCGTCGCCACCGCACAGACTCTGTCCCCGGAGACCCTGGGGTCGGGGGCGGAGCGGGCTCATTCTGCGCCGTCAAGGCAGCGAGGACCGCAACAAGTGACTTTTCAAACAAAACAAGACTGACGCTCGCGAGGCGCCTCCAAGCCCCACGAACCCACGCGCGTCCTCGCCGCGGCGCGTCACGTGGGCGTGTGGCAAGTGCCGTGGGGGAGTTTTCATGGACGCAGTGCCTCACGATCCCCCTGGCCACCGCGATGGCCACGCCTGCCATGGGCGCTGGAGGCTTCAGGATGGGGGAGCTGCGACATCCACGGCTGTATTTGAAGAATTAGTTCTCGCTCAATCTCTCTCTCTCTCTCTCTCTGCCTCTCTCTCTCTCTCTCTCTCTCTCTCTCTCTCTGTCTGTCTCTCTCTCTCTGTATGGGGAAATGAACTCGGGACTTTGCCAGGCAGGCGCTGTGCCGCTGAGCTGGGTCCCCGGCCCTTTCTTTTAAATCACAGAGTGGATTTCCCCACCCCTCTCCCCAGCAAACCACAGGCCACCCAGATGCACTATTCTTGCACATTTTCAGGAAGAAAAGAAAATGAGGATAGTAATGAAATCACTAAGTATTTTGTTTTCGATTTCCTTAATCAGCATCGCCTGACGGACCGGGTGGCCTTTGTTTCCCCTTGGCACTTAGGCACCGCACACTCTAGGGAGAGCGAGCGCATTTCCCCGGGCAAGAGATGTGCGGGGCGCATCGGGCTCTATGCTGGGTCGCTCGGCCTCCTCGCGCGCCCTGTCCTGGAGGCGAGCGTTTTCCTTTCTCCTGAGGAACAGCCCGAGCTAATCCATCACTGCGGCTCAGCCGGCGACGCCGGCCCGCTCTCTCCTTCCCTGTTCCCCTGAAATCTTCCCTCCAGCTCTGCGGAGACGGAGGTTGCTCTCCCTGCCAAGGCGCAGGGGTGCGGAGAATCCAGACGGAGCGAGCGCCAGGGCCCTGGCTCGCGGGGAGGGCAGCGTCCTGCGCTTAGGGGCGCGCGGACAGCTGCTGGCGAGGATCTTTCCGGGCTTCTTCCCGTTCAGGGGCTGCTAAGCCCACGCTCTGGGTTCCCAGAGAGACGCGTTTACGCTGCGCTGCGCGCCCTCGCCACCGCCCCGGAGCTGGGTCTCCCGGACCTCTGCACCCTTTGGGCGTGGAGACCCCGAGCGGGCGGGTGCAGCCTTGGGTCCCCCAGTCCACTGCCTCACGGCTTCCTCTTGCGCCCGACCCGGGGCCTATTCGGTTCCTCCCGGAGGCACGAGCCACGCGCCTACCCCAGCCCGGACCGGGCCTCGGAGAACCCCGGCGGCTCTGGGCCGCAGGAGGCCCTGGTCCCCGCTCCAGCCCGCAGAACCGAGAAGGCTGCAGGAAGCCTGGGCTCGCGGGAGTTCAGGTCATCTCCTGTTTTCTGGTGGACTAAATGAGCGGATGTGCCTGCGAGATTGGGCTCAAAATAGAAGCGGCCTTAGTATTTTAGGATACTGCAGAAATCCTTATTTCTTCCGGAGAAAAACTCTATAATGACTCCTAGCACTTCCCCTTTCAATATTTGTGCAACTTTATCTCCACCGGCAAGTTGCTGGGTGACGCAAATCCGCCCTTGTGTATTACAACTACCAAAATAAACGCACGGAAATCAATTCCCTTCTAGCAATGAAAATATAAATATACAGCTGCGACTTTTCCCTTTAATCTTTGCTTTCCGAGCTGTCCGGTGGTGGCGAAATGAGCTGGCCGAGAGCTATTGAGGAGGGCGGGTAGCCCGGGGGCAGGGACTGGGCCGATTAAACCCAATTAATTAGAACCCCGTCTACACCTCGGGGCCCTAAATGTGGCCACATTATTTATTTATTTATTTATTTATTTATTTATTTATTTATTTATTTATTTATTTATTGAAGATGCGGTATTGGCCGGAGTTTTGCTGGTCGATTTTTAACTGTTGTCTGTAATCCTTGCGACTCCTCTTTTCTTTCTTCCTGGGCCCACACAGCCAAGGTCTATTTATTTCCCTGTCCTGAAAGGATAAACTTAGAGGAGGTCCTTTACAACTTAGCAAGGTAGCTCAGGTATTAGAGAGGCAGGCAGAGGCCCGAATCCACCAGAAGATGAGGCAAGAGCCGGCTTCCTCTCCCTGTCACCAGCACCTCCACTCCTCAAATCTCCAGCATTAATTCTTGTCCTGGACCCAGGGACATAAAAGAGCAATGACACCCAGCACTGGCTCTGTCCTGAGAGGAATGCACCTCGGCGGGGAGCTTTGCCCCCTGCTTCTGGTCTTTCCTTTAGATTCTGGGCGAAATAATGGGCAAAGCAGTTGCTCTGTGGGCTCGGACACCCCACCCACTAATTTTAAATATTATTTCAAACATGAAACCTACTGGTTTCAAAAAAAAAAAAAGAGAGAGAGGTGGAAATAAATATTCACAGTCAAAAGGAAAAGGAAACACAGCTTACTCAGCTGTTTAAGAACGGGAGAGATTTGCAGTGTTGTAAGAATCCGTGTATATGGTGCCTGTCTTTCTGCCCCGGGGAGATTTATGGGTCACCGCGCCGGCACTCACAGCTCGGCTTCTTGTGCGTTCTAGATCCTGAGTTCAGGGCTCTGGAGACCCCGGTAGACACCCCCACCCACACACACACAGGCACACACTTTGGGCTCTTCGGGGCAGACCTCCCTCGCCTTTCCTGGAGACCTCGTGCCGGCCCCAGAACTAAATATAGACGCTGAGTTTCTAAGAGAATTGGACTTCGGGGTGGGAAGGGTTAGTGCACAGGAACCCCCCACCACACCGGTTTACTCTTCCTCAGTCCCCTGGCGCCGGCCTCGCGGGTGGCCAGCCCTCTCTCCCTGCCTTGGCACGCCGGCCTCACGTCTGGATCCAGAGCTTCCGCGGCACTTCGGGCGGGCCTCCATTTCCTCCTCCCTCCCACAAGAGTTCAGACACCCCACCCCACCTTCCCATCAGCCCGGAAGGACCCCGAACTCCCGAAAACCAGCCGCAGAAACCACGGCAGCGGGGCTCACTGTAACACAGACACCCTGTATGCGCCGGAGAGTCATGGCCCCTAAGAGTGAAACACCAGAGTCCACCTGTAACGCCAGCCATCCAGGAGCTGAGGCAGGAGGATGGCAAGTTCCAGGCCAGCCTGGATGCTAAAGGAGACCTTGTGTCAACAAAATAAAATCAAATAAAGGCGGGGGCTGGAGCCCAGGGGTAGAGTGTGTGGCTGGTGTGCTCCGGGGCCTGGGTTCAGCAAAGGGAAGGCACAAAGCCGCGGGCAGCACGCAGCGGGCACTGAGGCGGGCGGTGCAGGTGGCCGGGCCCAGAAGGGAAGGAGGGCTAAGCCCGGCCCCAGCCAGGACAGCGCAGGTCCTGAGGCCGAGGAGAGGGACTCTGCGCCCCACCTCGGGGTCCCGGCCTGGCCCGGAGTGGGGCGGCTGCGGACTGCACAGAACCTGCAAGCCCGCACGGCGCCCTCCTTGCGGGCCGCGCGCAGGGAAAGTCGGTTCTCTGCTGCCACCTGCTGGACTGTCCTCGCCTTGCGGCCTGACCGCGCCCCGCCGAGGGCCCAGCGCGGACTCCTGCTCCCGCGAAAAGGCGGTTTCTAAACTCCGTTCCAGGGCCGCGTCCCGCGCTGGGGGCACAGGCTGTGAAGACGGCGGCGAGGGCAACCATGGTCAGTTGTAGCAACTGCCAGGCACAGAAGTCCAAAAGCAAAACGTTAAATGTTAACGTCCTTGTTTGGTGAGTATTTTCTCTCAGCCCTTGTTCGGAAAGTGACTTCGTGGCTATCTTGTTTAAAAACTTACTTTTCGTGTCTCCTGCCCATTATCTTTACAGTGTAATTCTTTATCTTGAAGTGTTTATCTGGTCCGGTGTAGTTGCCTTTTCGTGTATTCATATCGTATACATTTCCTCCTGATTGAGGCTTTATTTTTCACCCATTAGTGTTGGGTTTTAATAAACAACCATCTTTAATTTTCATGCTGTCTAATTTTCTTATGTTTTTCTGTGTGTACCATTCTGTGTCTAGAAGACAACGTATTATCCCACATTTTCATTTCAACAATAAATGCAGTTTTGAAAGAACTTTTGCAAAGTATCTCCCTTTAAAGATTCATAAATAAAAAGCTTTACATATATATAAAAGACAGAGGAGGGCCGGCCCTGTAGTAGTAAGGGTCAGGTTACAGATCTCTAGGCAGCTTCACAGCTGTTACCTCACTCCCTGTTGGATGCACGAGGGAGGGAAGGGCTTTGAGTCAGGAAGCGGTCCTCCTTGGGGAGGTAGAGCGGACCACCCCAGTTTTGTTTGTTTTTG
This sequence comes from Dolichotis patagonum, assembly GCA_004027295.1. Taxonomy (NCBI): domain Eukaryota; kingdom Metazoa; phylum Chordata; class Mammalia; order Rodentia; family Caviidae; genus Dolichotis; species Dolichotis patagonum. Next base: position 40,211 of record PVJX010002409.1, on the reverse strand, counting down.
GAGACAGGATTTCACTAAGTAGTCCAGACTGGCCTCGAAATTATAGCGATCCTCCTGCCTCAGCCTCCTGAGTGCTGGGGCTATAGTTGTGTGCCACTGCCCCCGGCCCTCGTGCTCCTTCTATAGGGAATGAGCTGGACTTTTCTGCCCGACACCATGCCCCCACCACCACCGTGGCCGCCTGCCCAGGTCTTCTGTGGCCTCTTGCACATGACATGCTCCGTCTCCCTAACCCAGTCTCCCTCCACCCCGCGGAGCCTGTGCTCTTCTGCCTCTCTCCAGTCCAAGGGCGGAGCCCGAGGGTACCACCTTGGCACAGGGGACTCAGAGAGCTGCCCTCTGCCTACCCGCCTTCTCCTCCGGCACCCGTCTGCCTCAGCCTGGCTGGCTGTCCTGACCCTGCAGGGCTGCAGGGGCGTAGCTTGGAGACCTCTGCGTGGAACTCTCCGGCCTGGAGCCCCTGCCCTGCCCTGCCCTGCCCTGCTGCTCGACTGCTTCTGTGTCATGGAGCTGAGGATGGCAGCCACCTGTCCTCGGAGAACCTGTAAATCCCAAAACCACCCGTTTATTTCCTTCGTCAGCCTGTTCTCTCCGTCCCCATCTGGGTGTAGGGTGGGGGGTCAGTGACTCGTGTGCTAGGGCCTCGCACAGCCTCTCGCCCCCCCTCCCGACCCACACACACCACCACACACCAGCCCAAGCCCCGCTCCTGGGTCACCACACCCGGGCCCACTCCCAAGTCCTCTTCCAAGCCCCTTCCTAAGATCCCACAGAGGGCCCCACCCTCTGCACCCCGCTCGCCTGCCTGCGTCCCACCCGTGCACCATTTAGCCACAAATCTCCTGTACAGGATTTCTCCCTGGAGGCTTCTAGGAGGATTAGACATTCATTAAAGAATCTGCCCTAATTCAAGGACTCTGTAGGTTTCTGTTCTTCATTTGAAAAAGAAGGGCAACGAAATATCAGCGGGTTGAAAGGCCCTGCCTCGCCCCCATCTCCCACCCAGTCTGGGGATGTCTGTCATCTGAAGCTGGATACGTAGCAAATGGAGAGGCTGCAGGGTCCTCAGTTCTGCATCTCCGGGCTTCGTAGCCAGAGCCAGAAAGCTCTAAGGAACTGCAGAGTTGCAGTGCACCGGGGACCAAGTCTGGTCCCCCCCACACACACACATTAAGGTGTCAGCAAATTTCCCAGGCACGGGGCTTGGGTCTGAGGATGGGGAGAAGTGAGTTACTCAGAGCCGGGTCTGGGCTCGGTGGCGACGGAGGAGCCCGCGTGCAGGACTGGGCGGAGTCCTCCGTTTGCTGGCTCAGCTGTTAGATCATAAGCACGAGGCAGCGGAGCCAGCTCTGCCTTCCGCCTCCTACACTGCAGGCTGGCCAAGGTTTGCTGCCACCTTGGTGTGACAACAGCGAACAGTGGCTTGAGACAGCATTGCCCCGGGGCAGGGACATCTCGCCAGACTGCTGCGTTCATGCTGCAGTTTGTTTTGTGTAGTTGACATTTTCACACAGTTTTTAGTGGTGTTTTGTTTTTTCTTCTTCACTCATTTCTTTCTGAGAAGGTGTCAATGTTCTGCTTCCTAGTAGCTGGGAATTGCTCTATATCTCTACATGAGAGGCATATCATGACTCTTTCTCTTCATTTTTCCTCACTTTGTGGTTTGCTTTTGTTCTATCGTTAAACTATCTTAGGAGCTTAACGTACAGGCCTGGACGTCCAGTCTGTGACCCCCAGATAGCTGTAATGCTAGTGTGAGTGTTAATGTCTCCCAGGGGCCTGCATGCAAAAGGCCAGGTCCCAGGTTAGTGCGGCTGGACCTTTGGAAGGAGGCCCTTGCAGGCTGCTCTGAGGGCATTGAGACGCTGAGCTCTGACACCCAAGTTTCCCATCACTGGGATGAAATACCCAGAACCCACAACTTTAAGGAGCAGAAGGTTATGTTGGCTCTCAGTTCCAATGGGTTCAGTCCATGGTTGGCCACCTCCTAGAAGAAACACATGGCAGGAGGGCAGGGTATAGTGGCCAGGAAGCAGAGAGCTGAGGACCAGCCACATCTGTGTGATCCTCCTGTTCTGACCAGACCCCCACCTCCAAACTTGAGACTTTGGGGGGACATCTTTTAGGCCCAAATTACAGTATTCCTGCTCTGACCCACCAAATGTTAGTCCATTATGCAAAACGTACTTAACCCTCTAAGTGTCACCAGTTTCAAGAGTACTAGCATTGCTAAAAAGTCCAAGTCCAAAGTTCCCTCCAAGACACATGGCAAACTCTTAGCTGTGAGCCCCTGTGAAAAACAAAATGAAAGCTAAATATGTCCAGCGTGTGTTCCCAGTCCAAAAGTAAGGAAGAGGGGAATAGAAAGACACTGGAAAACAGCAACCACATCGGGAGGAGCAAACGTAAAATCCTACAGCTGTGAGCAGCCCCACCCCATGGCCTTGCTGGCTTCACCCCAAATGCCCTCTTTCTCAGAGGGGCTCCTCTTGCTGGCTACACCTGTTCTCAGCAGATACTCCACGTTCCTGCATCACCAACCTCCTGAGGGCTCCACTGCACCTCTGACTTTACTATCATAGCTTCATGCACTGCTCTCTCAAAGGCTGTGGCAGGCCTGGTCCTACAGACCCTCTTCTGAAATCTGGGTGGAAGCCTCCAGAACCCTAAACTCTTAACTCTGCATGCCTATAAAACCAGCACTATGTGGATGACACCAAGGTCTGCCATCAGCCTGAGCAATGGCCAGGCCCCCTTGGACTATGCACTCTGCGTGCCTAGATAATGAACTTGGGGATACATTTCCCTAGGTGGCTCTGAATGAGCAGATACCCCAGGGACTTTCTTGTCCAGTGAAATATTTAGTTTTGTACCTTTGAACCTAAAATGGGTGAGGCATTGCTAATTTTTGAGATGCCCTTAGGACATCTTCCTTTTTGTCTCTGTGCAAAGTACTTGGCTTCTTTTTAATGTTACTCTTTTTGGCAACCAACTTTTCTTTCACCCCAAATTTGTAGGTTTTTCCATTCTCATGAAATGACAAACTTCAAATCATTCAACTTTGCTTGCTCCTGATTCTCACTGTTGGTCTGGCTAAAAGTGACTAACAGTACTCAAGCCGTGACCTGAACATCAGGCTGCCTTGAAATTTCCTTTGCAAGATTACTTAGTCAGTTGCCCTCAATCTTAGACTCTTGTCATATCAAGACATAGGCAAAATGCAGACAAATTTTCAACCAGAAGGTAATACACATGGTCTCTAGTCCAACTTCCAATGGAGTCTGTTCTCACCTGAAATCACCTGAACCTGGTCTTTAATGTTTGCCTTCCTATCAACATTCTGGTCTTAGGAGTTCTAACCAGACTTTTTCATTGGCCTCTGCTTGTGGCACTATAATTCTTCTCTAGGTAGCATCTTCCAACTTTTCCCAGTACCTCCTGCAAACCAGTTCAAAAAACTTCTGAGCCACATTGTCAGGTGTAGTGACAGCAGCCATCATATTCTTGATACCAATTAGCTGTATTCATAACTCTTATCACTAGGACAAAGTACCCCACACCTACAATTTGGAGGAGGAGAGGCTTATTTTGGCTGATGGTCTCATGGGCTCTTTCCATGGTTCATTGGATACGGTCAGAAAGGCATGATTGGATACGGTCAAGAGGGCATGATGACGGGCATGGCAGAGGCAAACTGCTCATCACATGGCAGCCAGGAAGCAGAGAGAAGGGAGGAGTGGGGTTAAGAATGCATGCTCACAATTCAGGCCCCTAGGGACACACCAGGTCCTATCTCTGAACATAAACCTCTCAGGGAACATCTCACATCTGAACTAGAACACCCTCCAAGGAAATGATGGGACTCCATCACTTTCCTCTTTGCTTCTTTCTCTGGACCCTGGATGCTGAGGTGAGGCATTTTTCCCTTCCACATACTGTCACCATGATATGCTGCTTGCCTATAAGCTCCAAGTCACAGGGCCAACACGTTGTAGGCTAGAACTCCTAACACTACCTGACAAAATCAACCTTTTCTCTTCATAAGGTAATTATGCCAGGGGTTTTGTCACAGTGCCAGGAAGCTGACTGACACAGTAGCTGTGAAATTTTATATATTAGAGGTGAATTGTGACTCTGGAGTGTGCCTGCCCTTTTGGCAACCAGTTTACAGCTTGCCTTGACACATTCGTCTCCCAGTTTCCAGGAGACCTTGGGGCTGGATGCTGCCTCGGAAGCCAACGTCTTCTTGTTCTCCTAAGAGCCACTGCACCGCCCCCACCTTGTGCTGCTCCCCAGTGACAGCCCCTCACTTCCTGGCAGGTGCCTCCAGGCTTCTGCTTCCTGTGCTGCCATCTATCTGCAGAGACCCTAGATTCATGGTTCCAGCCTGCTGTGCCACATTAGTTTTCTTGGCAGCTGAGATTTATTCTGTTTAGTTTTAGTTTCAGTTCTTTCCAGTTAACATGTCCAAAATGTTAAATAGAAACAAAAAAGGAGGAAGGGATAGGAAAGAAGGGATCCATGATGATTAAACTACTGCCAGCCCAAAATCTGTGGTCAATCCCGTAGTGAGCAGGGGCTGGTGGTGACCACTCCGCATTCTAGCTCACTTTGAAACATATGCTGAGGTTCATTGTTCAATAAGTTTGACAGTAATGGTTTCCTTATTCCTGGTCTTTGAACACTCTCCACATGAGCTCTGCCATGAAAACTACTTGTTTGCAGCAATAATGTATGAGTACATTACCTAAAAATTAAAGAAAAATGATTAGAGAACTATCTCACAATGTCACTGTAATTCTATGGCCAGAGACTATCATGGGAAACGTGTCTGTGAGGGGGTGTGAGATACTGAAACCAGCGTCCAGACCCAACTACATGTACGACCTCAGTGACTCCGGTGTGACAGGGGGCGGCAGCCCTAGCCAGTGGGTCTATGCAGGTGACCCTGTGGTCAGCTGTCCTCTGTGACAGTTCACATACTGAAGATGGAAGTTCCAAAGAAAGCCACACAGGAGTCGCAGCCCAGGGTGAAGTTCGACCTAAAATATGCAACTGGTGACAACAGGGCTTTTAAATTTACATCTGAGGGCTGGGGATTTAGCTCAGTGGCTTAAGCGCCTGCCTGGCAAGCGTAAGGTTGTGAGTTCGATCCCTGGTACCAAAAAATAAAAAATAAATAAATAAATAAATAAATAAATTTACATCTGAAAAAAGCCTGAAGGTGCTGGGGTGGAGCCCAGGGCCTCCAGCGCGCTAGGAAAGCTTCTGCTCCTGCTCCTGAGCTGCTCTCCAGCCCCCTCTCCTCCAAGTCTAATGAGAACCCAGAAACTGGTGCAAATGTAGTGAAGTCACACGCTTGCCTGCGGTCAGATGTGATCCAACGGGGACTCATGAAACATGAAAACAACCCATAAACGTCTTGTGATTGTGTAATGCTCCATTGTGTAGGTGCAATTACACAATGAGTAACTTGTGTGATAATATTTTTAAGGATAAAAAAAGCACCAGGCTGCAGGAAAAATCATATGATGTCAGCTATTAGCGAAGGGAAATCAGAATTGTTCAAGTCTTATTTTACTCATCTTCTTCTAAAGAAAAAAATGCAAATATTTTTTAAAACAATTAATGTAAGTTTAAAGTTCTACCCGACCCAGCACACCCTTTGAAGCTACTAAAAAATTAAAGCAGTGCTTAAAATTCACCCTTTCTGTTCCCACATTTGAAAGCATTCTGATATGACCTTAGATTCATTGTTAACTATATCTTTGGGAATTAATGGAGAAGGGGACAGATGCCAAAATCAAGAGGCAAAAAGTAGGCCAAATTTTAAAAGGGTTATAAACCTCAGACGAGTAAATATATTATTCCCTGGGAAATCTGGACTGGAGAATCAAGTTGCTTATTCATCTGTGCTTTGAAAACTGTCTAGGATTCCACTGAAACAATATGAATTTTTTTTAAAAGAACAAGTTATGCCAAGCTAATGACATTTCTTTTTTCCTTAAAAAGCTAGTAAATTCATCAAGTAGTTCCTTCAGTGCTTTTATAAATATTTTTTGAGCTGGATGCTACATGATCAAATATCCTCTAGATAGTGGCAACCTAACAGCACAAAAGTAAACCAAACTCACGTTCATGAAGCTTGCATTTTACAAGATGTGGTATGCATATGTATCAGTTTTCCATGACGAATATAGTGACACATTGCAAGTGTATGCTAATAAAAAATACACATATCCAATTCTCAAAAAAAAGTAAGCAGCACACATTTAGTAATGAAACAGGAGTAGATACATCCTGCTGGTGATCAGTTCTGTGGGTAAAAAGAAGGCAGCATAAAGAGGTTAAAAGTAAGAGAGCAACATTAAAAAGTACTTCCTGCCCTGAACAAAACACCTGCCAGTGACGGAATAATCCGCTTTCAGGCAGAATGAGGAAACATGGATTCATGCTATGAAGGGAGCTGATGGGATTTGTCAACCCTGATTTCTAAAAATTAGCAAGAATCTGGAGGGGTTGACTCAAATGTGCTGTACCCAGAGCACATTCTAGATAATGACCAGAGTATTTCTGGCCCACTCTGAATCAACACTATTACTGATGGTCTAGACAGAAATGTGGGGGCACCATGCGGAGCAAGACAATCCAGGAGGAACAATAGAATGGAACCAATAAATAAAACCCAAAGGGCAGAATGAGGGTGCGAAGATGCTCTGAAGAGCTTCCTTTGTGAAGTCACAAGAACACTGGGAAGCAGAGCCACATCATGGCTTTCAGGACTCTGAAAATTAGCCAGATCCTCCTACAGACCTGAGAAGACGCATTTGGGAGAAGTGACTGGAGCTTGGTGACATGTGATCTGCATGGTGTCTTAGCTTGCCCTGTGTTCATTCTTCTCTCTTCCCGTGTGATAGCCTTGAAAAACAACAGCTTAACCCCCATGGTACCATGAAACCCAGCACTCTGTGGTGTACAGAATAGTAGCAGTCCCCCCATCCCCCAGAATCCCAGCCCCAGAGGCCTGCCACAGTTTGACCTCTTGGCAGTGTGCTAGAGACCCCCATCTACAGGGCTGGTCTTTATTCCACCGCACTTAGAACTGACCAGCTTGAGGACCCTTTTCCCAGGTGTGCTGTGCTGAACAATCAGCAACAACCGTTTGGCACTGCAGCTGCCTGAGGCAGCAGTGACGGCTGGGGGAAACTAAGAAACTGCCGAAAAAAGAATTAAAAGGAAAACATGGGGCTTTGCAAAGCTCTGGTGTACCCCTCTGTATCCAGAAGACCACAGACACAGGCAAAACTGTTCCAGTGTTAAGAAAAGGTCCAAGCAGACAGTAATCACTCACCTCCAGTTGACTTTGGGCTCTACAAAGTCAGGAAATGAAGGCCGAGATGTCATTGTAAGCTGCCTACAATAGTGCCAGAGAGACTCAGCACATGGAGAGAGCTTCTTGGCAAAGCGGGGGAGGGCTCTTGCTGTTAGACAAGTAAGGAAATCTCAGTTCAGCAGCTGATGGGAAAACTCGCTAATCAGGCACAGCTGTAGTAGCTATGGGTGACTCTGAAGAAGAAAGATTTTGCATAATTAGTTTTGGAAGGTCACTAAGCAAAAGGTAACTCCTACTAGACAAACAGAAAGAAACAAGAAAGCCTGCTGAGAGGTGGGATCTGATTTCCAGTCACCATATTAAGATTTTGAATTTAACACACACACACACACACACACACACACATTTACTTAAACAAAAAAAGCAGCTAAACTGGGCATGATGGTGCACTCCTGTAATCCCAGCACTCAGGAGGCTGAGGCAGGAGGATCATTGCAAATTCAAGACTGTAGTTTGAGCTATAAAGTGAGCCCAAGGCCAGCCTGAGCCAAATAGCAAGAACCTGTCTCAAAAATACAAAAAAGACCCCCCAAAAAAAGCAGTTAAAGGAAACTGGCTCAGAAAAGTCACACTTTGACTTTGTGTGCAGAGTTAAAATCAGCCAATAAACCTATTCAAAGAATCGCATGAGACTCCATGTCCAAAGAACTAAAAGAAAATATAATAGTGATGTGTCACCGCGTAAAGAATGTCAGTAAAGAGACACAACAAACTGTTAAAAAGGGCTCCCCAGAGGCTGGAAGTTGAGATGTCCAGCACATGTAACTGGAGGAGCTCTGCAGCGTGTCCGAGCGGGTGGAATAAAAAAGCAGTGACCCTGTATGTCGGTCAGTAGAAGCCATCCGGTGCACAGAGCAGAAACAAAAATGAAGGAAGTGCACCGAGCAGAGCCTCAGGGGCTTGTGAGATGCCACCGCATGTACCGACACACCTGTGACAAAGGGGAGGAGACAGGAAGAATATCCGGAAAAAAATCACTGAAAACTCCCCAAATCTGAATTTTAAAAAACACACTGAGCCAAGGGTGTACTCAGTGTGGAAACGCTTAGCACAAAGAAGTCCTGAGTTCAGTCCCCAGTACCACAGACAAGCACCAAAAAGTACCTTTAGGCAGCCAATTAACTCAGTAAAATATAATCAGACTAAACTTAAGGATCTGACTATATTCAGTGCATCACTATTTGATGATGAAACACAAACATTTTAAACACTTTATTTAAAGTTTATTTTTTAGTTAGTTAAGTTTATCGTGCACTTTAGGCATACAGAATGATCGCATTCATCATAGGGAATTTGTACCTGTACCTGACAGGTCTTGGCACTTTGTTTTTTTTTTTTTTTTTTGTCTTTTTTTGGGTTTTTTTGGTGCCAGGGATCGAACTCACGACCTCATGTTTGCCAAGCGGCACTTACCCTGCTGAGCTAAACCCCTGGCCCCTTGACTCATTTTTTCCCCATTCGCCTACATGCTCTTCCTCTTCCTCTTCTTCTTTTTTTTGGGGGGGGTTCTTTGTTTGCTTCCTTGCTTCTGTTTTTTTTTAATTTTATTTAAAGAGAAAAAAACAAAACAAAACAAAACAGAAAAAAGGATAGCAACAATACAGAATTCCAAGGAAAATGCTTTGTTTTTGAAACAAGGTCTCACTCTATAGTTCAGGTTGATCTTGAACTCACTTTGTAGCCCAGGCTGGCCTCAGACTCACGGTGATCCTCCTGCCTCAGCCTCCCGAGTGCTGGGATTACAGGCACACACCACCACACCTGGCCTATGCCCACTCTCCCTTCAACCCCTCTTCTCCTTCCCGTTTACGAAAGCTTTGTTTCCATGTTTTCCTACTTTTCTCATTTTTTTCTTTTTACTTCCTTCCTTCCTTAATCCCTCCCCCCTTTAGTTCCCCTTCCCACTTGAACATTTGCTTCCTATTTCACAATATGTATTGAACATTTTGTTTAAACTTTCAGTTTCTCACATCAGAGTAACCAGGCAGCCTTTACACGTGTCTGATTTATTTCATGTAAGAGTATGCTTTCAAAGTGCATCCATTTACCTAAAAATGTCTTAATGTTACGCTTCTTCATGGCTGAGTAGTACTCCATTGTATTAATGAACCACATCTTTATCCATTGCTAACCTTACTACAAAGCCACAGTAATCAGAACAGTGTGGTTCTGGCACAGGACAGACATATAAACCAATAGAACTGAGAGCACAAAAACAAACTCTTACACTGCTCAGCAGATATTTGAAAATAGCGACAAATGAATTAATTTGATGTGGAAAGAATAGTCCTTTCAAAAAATAGTGTGTTATAATGGGAAATTCACATGCGAAAGTACGGTACGCTACCTCATACTATATATGCAATTATCTCAGGGTGAATCATTGACCTGAACATAAGAGATAAAATTATAAAGCTTTAGGATGAAATAAAAAAATAAATCTTTGTGACCTTGTACTACAGTCATGGTTTCTTAGCTATGGCACTAAGAGACAATTAAGTATATGTATATAAACAAATTGGACTTCATTGATGCTAAAACTTTCTTGTTTTGAAGGAAGACGTTAATAACACAGAAACAATGCACAGAACGGGCAGAAATATTTTTTAAATCGTAAGTGAGGTAATGGACTATATAAAGAATTATTCTAAACCAGCAATGGGAAACAAGCCAATTAAAAATGGTCAAAGAGTGGAAACATTTCTCCACAGGCACCCATGTAGCCATACAGTACGTGAAAAGATGTTCATTAATCACGCAGGAAGTGCAAATCAAAGCCCCGGGGTGCCGCTGTTGGTCACTTGGTTTGCTGCCCCGGCAGATGGGCGCTGTATCCCCCATCTGAGGCACCTTGCACCCTGGCCTGCACTCCCTGTCTCTGGCCAGCCCCGGCCTGTGTGTCATGCCCATCCACACCAGGCCCCTTCCTGACAGCCTTCCCCGAGCTCGCCCGCCCCTGGGCACCTCCCTCCACACCCCAGCAGTCTGTCTACCTGGCTCAGCCCCGAACACGCTGTGTCTCCCTGCCCCTGCCCACCCACTCCTGCAAGGAGTCTTTTCTGGACAGAGACGATCACTTGTTCTGTATCCTCTGTACCTTGTGAGGGGACTGGCAAATAAGAAATGCTCAGCAAATAGTTTTTCAATGACGCCTGAGCCCAAAATCATAAGCAACAAACAAAAGAAAAAACACCGATTGCATTAAAATACCGTGAAGAAATGGTTTCCTGAACTGCACGCTGACCAAGCCAGCAGAGACTCGCAGAAGCAGGGAAAGGGAGTGGAGGCCTCCAAACCCAGGTTCCCCCTCACACGGCAAGAGGTAAGCAATGCCCTGAGAGAGGTGATGCTGTGTACGCAGGACGGTCACCTGGGATCACAGCTTTAAAACTCCTGCTGTGGAAAAGACATGGTGGTGATTCAGGTTTTGAGGTTGCCGGGTGGAGGCAGGGAGCAGAGGTGGCCATGAACTAACAGGAAGAAAGGATGGGGACCGCAAGCAGGTTCCGCCCAGTGAGTTAGGAAAGTAAATAAAAACATGAACACGAGCTTCTTTGTCGTTTCTCTGTCACGCTCCAAAGATACTTAATGGTAATAACAGCAGCGAAGTGGGACTTCCGGGGGTGCCAGGCAGCTTCTACTTGCACTATTATATTTAATCCTAGCAATATTTTATGCAGAGCATGCCAGAAATCATCTTTACTGATACTTTCCCTAAATAGGCATTTGACAACATCTAGTTTAATGTATTCTGCAGAAGGTAACCCACTGTTTTCCCTTTCAAATGGTTAAATGTATGCACGTTCATATTTTCTACATTATTATTTTCATCTATCTTTATTAGTTTTGCTTGTTATGGTTATTCCTGAATTGAATGCTTTGATTATTTTTTAATCTTTCATTTTCTAAGGAGCGTGCATTTTAAAACTGCAGTATTTCCTCTGAGTATTACTTTGGTTGTTTCACATTTGTTTTCATAAGAGGTCTATAATTTGTTTTTAAATAGTTTTGGTTTGCTTTTATATTCAAGAACTTAGAAGAATATTTTAATATTTCCAAGTGGGAGATTGTGTGTGCGTGTGTGTGTGAATTTCTATTTTACTGCATTGTATACAGAGAGTGCAATTTATATGACCCATTCACGTTGGAATTTGTTGGCATATTCTCAATAAGTGGCCTAATTTTGTGAATTTCTGTTTAGTTTAAAAACTAAGTATTGTCTCTGTTGAATGCTAAGTTTTCACGTATCTATTGAATATGTGTGTACTGTTCAAATAGTGTGACTACAGCATTACTTTTGGAGTATTTAATTTTTCATTTTTTTATAGGTTTCTTTTTACATTAGGGAGCTTTCCATCACTATGACAAGATGCCTGACACAAACAGCTTGAGGGGGGAAAGGTTCATGCCGGCTCGTGTTTCAGAGGGCCAGTCCATGGTCATCGCTGCACTGCTCTGCATCTGTGGGGGGCAGAACCGTCATGACAAAAGGGTGTGGAGAGCAAAGCTGCCTTCCTCACATCACCACGAAGCAGAGAGAGAAACAGAAAGGACGGCAACAGACGCACTGTCCCAGGTTATGACCTCCTTCAGCCCCTCCCACTTCTAGCGCTAGGACCTCACTGAGGGATTAATCCACTGACAGTGTTAGTACCCTCCTAGCCCGCTCACCTCTGAACACTGCTGCCTCAAGGGGTCAAGGCCTCAGTACGTGAAGGGTTTGCCGACACGTCCTGTTTAAACCAGGACACCCCTATATTTCTGTTAGTTTTGTGTATTTTGAAGTTGTTACTTGCATGAGGTAAACAACTGCGCACTAGACTGTCTGTTAATCAATAAGAGCGTGTCTCAGGTTTCCTTTTAATACATCTTGCTTTACATTCAATTTTACCTCCTATCTGTAATCCAAATTCTAGCTGGTTTACATTTAATTTTGAGTTTTTGAATAGTGCTACAGTCACATGGTTCAACCTTGAAAATGTGCACAGTTACACTCAGAGAAGTCCTGCTCACGTTGGTTCCTGCAGCCACAGGCTGTTCCCCTACAGACTCAGTGTCACCAGCATATTAAGTACTTGCCTGTCCAGGGTTGGCAGGAAACGCAGACTGACACGGGACCAGCCACCTGGACTTGAGCTCTGAATGTGATTTCAGCGGTGAGGCCACGGCTAGCACACACCGCCCGGGAGCAGCGGACAGCTGCAAACTGCCCTGTGAGACCCACAGAGAATTTCCTGTGGTCCACTGTATCAGGGTGGCTGTCTGTGAAAGCCTTTGCATGTTCCAGAAAGAACATCAGGGGTGCTGAACCCACGACACACGTGCCACAGCAAGCTCTTTGTATCACTGGAAGCTCTGAAGGGTTCGCCATCGCTGACCTACGGCCTTTCTCTGATGGTAGGAAAGGGAAGGAAGGCGCTGTACCAGGGAATCAGAAAAATATTGATTAGGTTTGGATCCTGCAATAACCCACCTTGGAGACACCTTCAGCTTTATTTTTTGAAGTGCTCGCCCATGAGACTTTCTGAGACTCCATGACTATTGGGTTCAACCAGACAACCGCCATTTTAATGGTTCTGACTGTCTTGATGTGGACAGGCGTTACAGATAGGAGTCAGCCCCTGGCTGTGGGGAGCTTAGGGTGTAGATGGAGCTTTAAAAAGATGTATAAAGCAAGTAACAACCTGGAGAAATATACAAACAGCGGTCTGCGGCAGGACTATCTTGCCGGTCTTAGAAAAGTGTCACTGAAGTGATCCTGAGGGCAGACCTGTAGATCTAACTGGGAAACAGGAACAGCTTTAAGGAGATCGCTCCCCAAAGTCCATTCATGTTGCCTGACCACATACAGTGCACCACTCCTCCTTTTCGTTTTCCTAACTTTCCCCCACTCTTTGCCTTTCCCCCACTCTTCTTCTTTTCTCCCTCTCCTTCCCCCCTTTCTTTCCTCTCCCCACCTCCCTCCCCTAGCACTTCTGCTGAAGTGTTCCCAGCAAGCCCTCTGGTCCTGAGAAACGAGACGGCTGGGCCGATGCCTCTGATGCCTATTTTTACACTCCTGTTTGTCCGGAGTCTGACGTGGTCTATCACGGCCTCTCCAAAGGCCTATTGTTCAGCACTTCAAGAAGAATGTTGTTATATTGACTGTTAGTGCGTCAGCCCGGCTCTCTCTGGAGCAGCTTTTGGATGAAATTAGATAATTTCCATTAGGAGACCATGCATTATTAGTCCCTGGTGCCAAACTGGAGAATGAGCCAAGATGACTATTTCTGGCCAGGCTCGGCTCAGGAAGGAACCTTCTTGGCTTTAATGGGATTTTGCTATTGTTGGTAGCCTTCTGTTTGACACCCGGCCAGCCCAGGGTTGGAAATTGTTTAGAAAGCTGCATGAAATATAATAGAGCCCCAGCCATTTACTAAAGCACATTCCTGCACAATGTTTATTTTGAAGAAGGGAAAAAAATATATTGTCCTTGGCAGACAACAATTAAAAAAAAAACCAAAAAGAAAGAAAGCAGTAACCTGACTCCTGGCCACTTGCTTCTCGTGGCCAGCTGTGTTTGGAAACTCACTGTTGCTATCAGAGAACTCCACGCTCGGGGAATAAACTGCTCATCGTATATGTGAGCGTCTCTATCGCAGACCCAGGAAGACATTTAGTCACCTAGGCCTTCAAGGTCAATGCCACTTAAATGGGGGTGCGGGAGAGAGGAGGCCCCAAAGAATATTCTAGGCTCCTGCCCGGGACAGCCTGGGCCCCAGATGTCAAGTTCCCCCATTTCATCAGCCGTTCTCTCCAGTCAGAACTTTTCTCACCCAATTCTGGCAGCTGTGCCTGTGTGCGAAGGTTGTGGAAACAACACGCTGCAGCTGGAGGGAGGCCGGAGGTCCGCCTTTGCTCCGGGTGGTGGGGTGGGGTGCCGGGCTTAGTAAAGTCCTAATCAGTGCTATCAGAGTTGGCTGCGGAAACTTGTCTCCACTGTGGCATCACTATTGCTAGACTATCTGTGGACCCTGAAATCCTGGACACTCTTGGATGAGACTGAAATCCTCAGCTATTTTCCAACACGGGTGCTTAGTGTTGCAGCTTTGGCCTTTTGGGCGAAGTGCATGAGTGAGAAAATGGTGAACAGCACCAAACCCGAAACCTGAGGTGAGTTCTCAGCAGACAGCCCCAGAAAGAGGAATAAAATCCCTAGGTTGAGTCAAAACGCCGTTTCCCAAGAAAGCCCACGGATAGCATCTTTGGGTCTGGAAGCCGATTCCCATCACCGACATCAGATGTCCCCGACCCGCCACTTCCTGTCAATCACCGGGCATCAGCCTTGGCCTTTTCCTCTTCAGCGCTTTCAACGAACCCTGTGTGCAGCGAAGCCTTGCCTGTCAGCAAGCACGGGAAGTGTAGACAGTGAAAAGATAATCACCAAGCCAGCCACGGAGGCAACCTGGGACAGAAACGTCACCCTTTTCCCACGAAATCTCTCCTCAGAAAGGCTGCCCGCCATGGAGGCTGTGGGGCCGGAGTCTCTGAAACACACCCTACCACAGCGCTGGGCCAGAAGGAGGCCAGGGCACTGCAGCACTCGGAACAAGTCCCACAGGGCAGCAGGACTGGAAGCTGACCCGATGCCACCCTGCTGCACGCAACCCCCTCCCTCTGGGCCTGGAGAGCTGTGGGAGGCGGGCGGATGGCACTGTGAGTCGGTTAAGGGATGGAGCAGAGGTAATGGGTGTTGTAGGTATCCTGAGGTCCCACATCGGTTGGGCACAGTGAGCCAAAAGGGAGACGGTCCTGGCCTCGCCTGCTGAAAGCTCCGAAGGGGACCTGGCCCCCGCTGGGCAGACAGGTCAGCACTGGGGCAGCTACAGAAAAGCTGGAGGCTGAGCGAGCTGCAAAGCCAGGAACTCGCTGCTCGCCACTGAGGGGCCAAAGTCACCACGGGTTCTGTACCGGGTCTCGCTCTGCTTTGCGGACAAACCTCTTCTTGCTGTGTCCTCACACAGATGATAAGAGAGCTGGGTGCTGTCTGGGGTCCCTTTCACAAGGGGCTCTCAGGGGCTCTAGCTTCCTTCCCCATAAGGTCACCTCCCAGCAGGTACCTGGGAGCTGAGGGGTTCAGCGGGCTGAGCAGGCCTAGCACCGCGCTGCTGTCCTGAGGAGAAGGCAGCAGGCTACACTGTGTCCTGAGACCCTTGAGCACAGCACCTCATGGATGCCCAGCAGAAACTGGGACGCATGACCTAGGCCGCTGGGAGCTGCTGAGCATGTGCGATTGCTGTGCAGGCAGCAGGAGGTGACCAGTGGTGGCCAACTCTGCAGTGTCACACAGGTGTGTGTGAGGAGACAACGGCCACGTGTCAGAGGCGTCTCGGGGTCAGTGCCGGAGAGCCCTGACAGCCTTCACCTGGGCACGGCTGTCTCCCAGGGCTCCCAAGGCCCTAAGGGGCCACTGGATACTTCCTTCCTGGACAGTGAACACCGAGAAGCAGATGAATAACTGGTCTGAAGGACCTGGCCGCAGGACGGGGCACTGTATGGTTGGTAACAGTGAGTTTCCGGAGTTTCAGCTTCCAGTGCTGGAGCACTGCCTGGGTTCCTCCTGGGTCCGCTGCTTCCAGTCAGTTCCTTAACTTTCCTCAAAATTTAAAGAGCAAAACAAAAGATGAAAATAGGAAATCAGAAGCGAGATCTTTAATAAATGGGAAAGGAACCAAGAAATGGAGGGAGGGGACAGAAAGGGAAGGGAAGGGAAGGGGACGGAAGGAGAATGAAGCCATCTCACATCCATGGGAAGATGAAGACAGCTATGTGCAGGGACGACTTCATGGTGCCCGAAAACACGGACGGATACAGGCAGTGTAAGCGTGCGAGTCCTCAGTATCAGTCTGGTAAGCCGGTGAGCACCAGTCGTCCAGGCACCACACGGGGATGCTGGCTTGTGCTATTTTCGTGCCTCTGCTCCCAGTTCCTGAACTGAAACCCATCCCTTCCTCCTTCCTGGTTTCATGGACTCTGGTTGGAGGTCCAGGACACTGCTTCCTGCATTCCCATCTGCCTGTAAGAAGCCCACACTCTCCTCCTGCCCTGTGCCATCTCTGCAGGAACCAGACTGATTCCTTCTGCAGTCCACCCAGGGCCCTCATGCGCTCATGCTAGGTGACCGCAAAGAATCGGGTAGACTGAATTACCCGTTGAACAGAGCCCAGGGCAGATGCAGAAGGGGCAGTGCTTTGCTCCTGTCTCCTAGGTGGGTCAGATCGGCCCTGGTCACAATGTCGCCAGCCTTGTCTAGGGCACCGCTGCATCAGCAGTTGTCCCTACCATGCATCCATCAGCCAAGCCAGCGTCTTCGTTCTGGGGCACATCCCTGGGCAGAGAGCTTGGTGGTGAGAATCAAGGCCAAAGCCAGGAAGCTTTGCGACGTGGCAGGCCCCTGTGGGTGGGGAGCCACTGCCCCCTGCTAGGCTGGGGACACAGGACCCCCACGTGTGCAGCCCCCAACCCTGGGTGGCCCTTAGCCCGGGCCTCCCTGGCGCCCTGCTGGATGGCTGGGATATAGATGATGGCCCGACTGGTGGGCAAATGTGAGAAATAACTCATTAGCGGGGCTGCACGTGGCCCGCAGAGGGCAGAGAGCAGGCCAAGCCACTTCCCCGGGCACTCCATTCATTTTCCAGGCAAAACAATTCCGATCACGGCTATAAAAAGAGCTCTGGAGATAACGCGGCTCCCAGCCCTGCGGCCTGTTTGTTTTCAATGGGCGCCCGCCCTGCCCTGTCCCCCTCCTCCTGCCCAGCGGCCTCCTCCTCCTCTTCCTCGCAGGCAGCCCTTTCTCATCTGTTCTTTTACTCACTCTGGGTCACTTTCATTGTCCCCTGCTCAGAAATGTTAGATAAGAATCTGGCTGCGTGGCATTAGGAAGCCCCGCTCTTCCACAGAGGGCCCTGCCATTGTGCTGCCGGCTTCAAAGCTCTCACGGGATCTTATTTTTATTCTTTCTTTCTCTCTCTGTTTTTTTTCTTCAAAAGTACAAACAATACGTTTCGCATCTGACATCATCTGTGGGAAAATATATTTCTCCTTAGTTTGGTCTTAAGCTGCTGATCACTGGCAAAAAGCGACAGTGACTCATGCTGAGATTTGTGAAAATGCTTTACATTCTTTTCTCTTCTAAACTGTACAATGGCAACTGATTAGGCCTCAGCAGAAGCTGAGGGTCCAGATGTCACCACTGGGTTACTCCAGGCTTCATCTAAGCGAATCTTTACCTAACTATTAACTTGCTAAAACTGCATGCTTAACACCCGCAGAATATGAGGGCCAAGGAGGGCCAGAAGCACCTGGTTGTCACAACCAGCCTGACCTGTCACCAGGCACCATAGTAGCAAAGGACAAGAGCGCCTGAGGGCAGAAGGGACAGAGGTGCAAACCTCGGGGGACTTCAGACCCTGCCAGCTCGGGCTCACGCATCTTAGTCACCCTTCACGGCACTCAAGGTCAGCGCAGTGGAGCAAGTTCATCAGAACAAAGCTGATGATTCGCGCCAGGGCGCAGACACGAAGGAAACGCTGTGGCGGCTGGAAGGGAAGAGTGAGGGGAAATCTGGACGCGGCTTCCTGTGACTGCTCACCGGGGCAGAACAGCGGACCGCTGGCCTTCTCAGTGGCAGAGGAGCGCTCTGTCCCCTGGGGCATGTCCCAGACTGTCCAGGGAGGTTGGACTGTGTTGCATCTTACACAAACAGCTTGCCCAGGACCTCAGCCCAGTCTGCCTCTTAGCGGAGAACCGAACGCAGAAACCTGAGTCTCAGATGCAACTTAAAAGGGACCCGAATTTCCTTGCCTTTCCTCCGCAAGCGCCCCCAACCTGAACACCAGCCGTAAACGTCTAAGGTGACCACCGTTCTCCGTCCACTCACACAGTCATCAGGCCTGTGAGCCTCTCTTACTCATTCCACCTGCTCCTCCAGGTGGACATTCATTCCCCTCTTCTCTCCCCAGGGCTATCCAGAGGAGGTAGCTGAGGGCTGCCCTCTGCTCCTTACTCTTACGTGAAGCAGTGTGCAGTATTTTGAAGATCTAGTCATACTGTCATGCCTGTGTGTGTGTGTGTGTGTGTGTGTGTGTCTGTGTATGTGCACATATGTGCAATCACGCATCGCTGAACTACAGAGAGACCTTTGGAGAAATGCATCATTAGGCAGCTTCACAGTGATGCCAGCATGGCAGAGTGCACGGAACCCGACCTCACAGCCCAGGCATACCCCGGCAGTACGGTGTGGCCGTGGGTCCTGGGCAGCACACCTGTGGATCACAGCACCACGCTCAGTGTGTCGGCAGCCGCGGCACGGTGGCAGGTGTCTGCACGTCCAGATTCTGAACACAGAAGGTATCCAGGACAAGGGCTTGGTGACAGGAATGCTTCCACTCCGTTGACCACCACTGTACAACTGATCTGTCCTCGACAGGAATGTCACACGCTGTGAGTCACGCAGCACAGGACTCGTGTGTGTGTGTGTGAATTCTGACTGCTGCATTCTGTCCCAATATTGTGTCTGCCGTCTTGTATTTACCCATTCCCTCAGGAATGGCCCATGGTTACCTTTAACCCCTCATTACGAGGACCATGCGACAACTGATCACCCTGCTGGGGCAGCTTCTAACTCCTCATTGCTTCAGTGGCCCCTGACTTGCTGGTAATTGATGCTGTACTTCCGACACAATTTTTAAAAAGTAGAAAGATAGAAAGTATACAATTTTAAACTTATAATTTTTAAAAAGTAGAAAAGGAGAAGCAACAGTCCAAGAAACTCCCACGTACTCTTACCCAGATTTGCCCACCACTTACATTTGTCCCTTTTGCTTTAGCATTATCAGTTTCTCTCATTTGTGAGCATTTGAATCAGTTGAGAATAATTTAGAGACGTTATCAGCCCCTTACCCTTAACTATTTCAGCGATTCCTTTCTTCAAGAACAAGAACCATCTCTGATTTACCACAATATTATCAAAATAAGGATATTTATTACAGCAATATAAAAGTATTGTCTAATCCAGAGTGCATATTCGAATTTCATTGTTTGTTCCACTGATGGGTTTAAAGCTATTCCATCCTCCCATACCAATATCCAATCCAGGATCATGCATTGTGTTGTGGTGAGATTTATTTTTTACTTTTACCTTTAATTTTTAAGCTTACATTTTTATACATAAGAACCACGCACAGAAATGGGGTACCAGGTGATGTTTCCCCACAGGAAATGCCTTCTTCAGTCTCTTTCAATCATGTGCCTGAACAGGTCTCAACATAAAGGACACCCAGCAAAAGTAGAGGTGACAGGAATTCTTCTGCTCCATTGCAATCTGTGGGACCAGCTCCTCAGCCCTTTTTCTCAATCTTGACATTTTGAACGGTATTGGAGTCACTTTGTAGACACTTCTTCAGTCTGGACTGATCTAAGGTTTTCAGTGTAAGGTGGTATCTGCAATATTCCTTTGCTGGTAGTATTTTTCCTTTGTAAACAATAAACGACACATTAGAGACCCTTCCCCAGCATCGCTCTTCAGCCCCAGCATCCATCAGCACCCAGCTCCACAATTCCTTCTACTGGAAAGCAGAGCTTGCTCTTAACACTTACTTACTCATATAGTTACTCATAAATGGATGGAGTCTCTTTTCATTCAATGAGCATAACCCATTATTACCATGACCGTTTGATTATAAGACCGTCACACCAATGGCCAGCCACAGCCATACCCCTCTAGCATCAGCCTTGTTTGGATTCGTGCCCATTATTGGTTTATTGCTCTGGGCTTTCTGGGGCGACTCAACACTCTTGGCTCCCTCTGGACTTTTCCCCTACCCAGCACCCGTTCCCACCAAGAAGCCTTGGTTGGCTTCTTCCGTGGACAGTGGCACTGGCACTAAAGGTATTCTTTAGCAGCACTGCTGCTGATCTGCATGTGTGTAGAAGGATTCTGACACTCATCCCAACACCTTCAACCTTAGCCCCACAACACAGGGCACTTTGCACACTCCCCTTCTGCTGTATCATAACTCTAGCAAACAGAATATCTGGTTCCCATGTCCTCAGTAGAGTCACTTCTTTGCCAGCCCTCACCCACCCAGTAAGCCCACTCTCTAACCTATCTTCACGCTGCTTTCCAGCTCTTCCATGTGAGCTTTCCAGAGGGGCACTGTGTGGGCACTCGGCACCCAGTTTGGTGAAGGGCACCAATGCATACAGTCTCCCAGCCCACGAGTTCCCCGTGAACCATCCCTGTCACCCCAGCAAATGCCTGCCCCTGACACCAGCGGTTTTTAGTTCTCGAATCTGTTCCTCTAGACTTTGGTCCATCTGCCTCTTCTTGACTGTGCATGGAGTCACACGGCGGCCGGCCCTTCCTGTCTGGCTCTGCTGCTCAGCGCGTTTGAGAGGGTCCTGCGTGTTGGACACGTTTACAGTTCCTCCGCCCATTGTTCCAAGGATTCCATTGTATTACTGATCTATTCAGGAGCCGATGATTGTCCCTCAGAGTTGTCCCTTACCAAGGCAGCTGTTGTAAACACTCTTGTAAATGTCTTCTCCCAGACGAGCTTCCTTCCATTAACCTTTTAAAGGAACCGCCTTTTGTTTTGTTAACTGTCTCTATTGTTTTCCTATTTTCTATGTTGTTGATTTCTTCTCTTTTATCTCCATTATTTCTTTCCTAAATGTACAATGGATCTAAATTTCCTATTTTCATAAAGCAGACACTTGCATTTTTACATTTGCTGTTTGTCTCAATATAATGATTATAACTACACATATCTATAGCTATCTAGATACTTCACCTCTCTCCATTATTGTTAGCCTGCTTATTATAAAAGAGTTTCAATCCTTTGAAGTGTATTCAGACTCATTAAATACCCAGCACACAGCCTATCTTAGTACATGTCCATATGCACTTGGAAAAGAGTTGTAAACTAAAGATGTTGATTATAGGGTGGTCGGTAATGTTGTCCCTATGTTCTGCTCTTTTCCTGTTTTTTTTTTGTCTAATCCTATTAATTTTTGAGAGATTAGAGCAACCCCAATTATTACTTTTCCTTTTTACTGTCCATGTGTGAAGAACACAGTGACTGCACTGATTGTGGGGACCTGATACCCGCGTGCCACACACCTCAGTTCTGTGGACCCCTCCCCTCGGTGCCCTGAGGCAGACCCAGTTATGACTGTGTGATTATCTTTCCCGTTGTTTCTATTCATTTTATTTCCTATACTTTGTCACTGTTACTATAGGCACACATGTTTAGAGTTAACATTTTCCTTATGACTTTACATTTTATCATTATGGAGTCTGTCATGTCTCCGGCACTGTGTGGCCTTGAAGTGTATTGTGTCTGACATTAACATACCGACAATAAGAGTTAGCACAGCTTCTTACACTCATTATATGTTATTACCACTGTCTCCTGTGTACTTTCACACTGCGCCCTTATGCTCAAGACACCTCCTACAGGCAGCCCGGTTTGTTCTTGCTTTTCATCCACCCCAACACGCCCTTACTATTCAGTGTGATTATTGACGTGCTGCATTCAGGGCCGTGGTTTGCTCTTGGTTTTCACTTTCTCCCATTTGACTTTTTATTTCCCTGTTCTGCCTTTTTTGCCTTCTTTTGCATACGCTGTATATTTTTTAGCGTTCCATTTCACCTCCTCTGCTGGTTTTGTGGCTTCCTTCTTTGGAGTACTTTCCATCTGTGCTAGGGGTGGAATTATTCGTCCTCAGCTTGGAACTCAGTGACTGCTGTGTGAAATGGGAGGGCAGCCGCTGTGCCGGGGTTAGAGGCCTCTTCCCATCACCCTGTGCGGGGTTAGAGGCCTCTCCCCGTCACTGTCTCAGAGGGTGCACTCAAAGCTTTGCTTGAACAGTCTTACATTTTAAATAAGAAAAGAAAGGACCACTTTCAGCTCAGCCCCGGGGTCCTTTATTTCAGTGATTAAGATTTTCTACCTGTTTTTTCCACTTGGCCTCACCTGCAGGTTACTCCACACCACGGTCCTGACACCCTCTGCCCGCTTTCACAGCCCCGTCTTCGCCCAGTAGATGCACCCGTCCTCTTCTGCCCGCTAGTCCTGCTTTCCCTGGCCTCCCGTCTGCCATGCCACTACCCTCAGCCCTCGCTCCTTCTCTGAGGAGCCTAGATCCACCGAGGACTCCTGGCCACCTCCCCACAGCACAGGCCCTGGAGGAGGCTGAGCACCTGCGTGCCTGGCTCTGCGCCTCCCAGTGAGCTGGAAGAGGCCCGAACCTGCTGGCTGGGGTGAGGCTGCACCTCTGCGGGAACTGCTCCCCGTGCAGGGGCTCCTGGAGCAAGCGCCCGGGCCTCCCTGTATTGTACACTGCCAGCCTCGTGGAAATGGCCAGGCCCCAGCCCTGGCAGTGAGGCCTAGGTGAGGGGATCCTAACACAGGGCCGTGCAGCCAGCCTCCACCGCTGCCTGGTCAGGATGTAGGATTTTCTCTGCTGCTTTGGTACTGGGGATCAAGCCCAGGATGTCCTGCCACTGAGCTGCATCCCAGCCCTTTCGATGCTTTTCATTTTTGAAACAAAGTCTTGCTAAATTGCCCAGATGGGACTCAAACCTGAGATCCTCCTGCCTCAGCCTCCCTAACTCTGCTGCCTTTGAGGTGCATATTAGTTCTGGTCCTGTACGGGTCTGTGCAGTGGACAGTGATCTTGGCAGATAAAAATGAAGCAAGAAAAAGAAGCCAGCTTGGGAGACTTGGGGTTTGCAGCTCCATGGAAAACACTTGCCCAGCCAGAGGCCCTGGTTCCACTCCCCACACAAGTGCACACCACGGCTGGAAGTGCCTTTGAAGCTCGGCTCTGTATGTGAGTCAGGACTCTCCTGGGCAACGTGACCAGCAGGTTCTGAGATATGTGTGGATAGAGAGAGAGAGAAGTGATGGCAGATGGATGGACAGAAGGGTGGGCGGACAGACAGGCGATGGGTGGATGGAGGGGTGAATGGGTGGGTGGGTGTATGGGTGTGTGAGTAGACACAGATGGAAAGTAGATCAGGGATCAAACTCATGATCTGGGGCTTGCCAGGCAGGTGCTTATGCCACTCAGCTAAATCCCCAGCCTCATTAGCAATTTTCTTAACACTTCTTCAGTCTTAAAGAAATGTAAAAGGAAGATGCAGGTCTGTTACTTACTGTGTTTCTGAATGGGCCTGTTTCAGTTGTAAGAAATGAATTCTAATAGCTGACATTCAATATCTTAGCCACATAGGAAACAGGGCAGGCCGTGGCAGAAAGAGGTCAATTATACGAAGTGGAAATTCTGAATAAGAGAACGAATGAGATTCACCGAATGATAAATATAGTCTATCCAGCGAGCTTTTCATCCCAGAGGAAAACGGCGTTACAGACTCAGTGCTGTCCACGGGGCCAGATTCCCATCCACAGAGACAGCGAGTCCTGGCCTTTGTCCCAGCCTCCCCTTGGCCTGTCACTGTCTCCTCGGCCTGGTGGATCTCTCCAGAGTCCAATTAAACGAGAGTCCCCGGGCTGAGCAGAGGGGCACAGAGCTCTGCCTAAAAACATGGAGGCTCAGAGAACTACGGGGGCAGCAACTGCTCTGGAAGCCTGGGCCGGGCTGCCCTGGGTTTGGCCTCTCCACCTGCATTTCTGAGGAAGAGGAAAGGCAGTGAGATCCCTGCTGCGTCACTCATTTCTTTGGTCCCACAGCAGAGCTCTGGCTGCATCTGTAGACAGAGCCGTGCGTAGGTGGGCTCAGAGTGTGTGCATGCGTGTGTGTGTGTGTGTGTGTGTGTGTGTGTATTCCTTCCTGCTGGGCAAGGTGGTCTCACAAGAGGCAGCCAGCTGTCAGGGGGCAGAGACTGCAAAAGTCAGAAGTGACTCTGGAGTCCTCACTTCACAGTGGGGGAAACTGAGGCACAAGTGGATCCAATCATTTGCACACGATCTCACAGGGGCAGCTGTGAGCTGAAAGCCAGGAGCTCTCGATGCTGAGCCTTCCTGTTACCCTGATTTTTAACTTCTGTCCTTTAAGGCTCTCATCTGCTGTAGAGGTACCGTGTGTGTGAGTGTGTGTGTGTGAGTGTGTGTGTGTGAGTGTGTGTGTGTGTTGATCCTCTTGGTGTTTCTCTAGTGAATGAACGTCCTTGGTTTTCACAGGCGATGTTTTACGACTATTTTTACACTTGATCTTAGCCAAAAGGCTGAGAGGCGATTTTTTAATCACTGTTTTTATGATTTGCTTCTTTCAGTTATCTTGGTCCCCCACTGTCCCGGCTCTGAGTGACCCCCAGTCAGTGGCTTATCCAAAGGATATGGCACCAGGCACTGGACTGTGGGACAGTCCAGGAAGCGCTGAGTGTCTGCTGGTGTTACGTGCAGGGTGGAAGCAGGCTCTGTACCAGGCGGGGTGCACAGAGAAAGCGGGCATCGTAATGCCATAGCCTCAGCCCTCATGGGCATGTCACCTACTGTCCATAGCATCCCACCTGTACCACTCGGGCGGAGACACACACCTGCTAACTCAGACCTAAGCACTCAGGCCCTGAGGAGACAGCGTAGAGTATGTAAAGGACCCAGCGCTCCCAGTACCCAGAGCAGCCAGCCAGGGCTACAGGTGAGTCAGACTCACGGCTCTCTGTTATGTGTGTCTTAAACTGAGCTACATCTTACTTTATTTATTTATTTTTCTACTTATTTTTGGTACCGGGGATCAAACTCACGACCTTGCGCTTGCCAAGCAGGCGCTTCCTCAGCTGAGCTGAATCCCTGACCCTCCGTCCTAAGTTGCTGGTTTCAAGCTTCCCTGGTAATTATGATCAGATGACTGGCAGATGCTACTCTTGCTCCAAAATGACCCCCCTGGTCGAGCTGAGGGGAGCTCAGAGCTGGAGATGCCGACTGGAGGAGGCTTGGGTGCTTCCAGAGAGCCAGTGAAGCGTCCATCCTGGGGGTGACTCACAGGCATTTCTGGGAGACGTCGGCACTGGGACTGGTGGACCCACCTCACCAGTGTGGCCGACATCCTCGATGGAGCTCAGTGTTGGCTCAAGGGGAAGGGAAGGGGCGAGGGGGAATCGCTGTCCTCTCGTCCACAGGCTCTGGCGCCGGCCCCGGTCTCAGCCTCAGCCTCAGGTTGACCACACTGCCCGGCTCTTGGTCTCTGGCAGACCCCATTTCTCTGGAGACCTTCACTCGGGAGCACCTCCACCATCGCTCACCAGCCCTGGGCTGACCTTGGTCCCTGTCAGGCTTGACCCTCACCCCTGGCCAATGCCGCTCCCTTCATTGTGCTGGGCCTTGCTCCGGCCGTCCTCAGGGCAGAGCAGGCTGCCTGGGACCTGTGGAGGCTTCCAGGGTGGCGAGGCCACAGTGGTGCAGAGCCCAGAGGGTGGCAGGAGGGACCCTGTGCCGGTGTCCATGTGGTGCCCTCCACAACTGTCCCCCAGGACAGGTCGCCTGGCCCCAGCTTCTCACCCCCAGCCCAGCTCCTCTGTGACCCCGAAGCAGCTGCCCATAGTCCTGAACTGAAGTTGCTGGCCAGAACTCCGGGTGTCCGAGAGGCCCCAGCCCTGATCCAACTCCTCCTTTTCCATTGGAAGAAACTGAGTCAGAGGGGAAGGACCCAAAGTCACACGGCAAGGTCAAGAGTCAAAAGTCAAACCAGCTCCTTCTCCGTTTAGCCTGTGTCTGCCTCAGACTGTGGGACCAAGAAAGCCGGGAAGGCGGGAGCAGGAGACCCGAAAAAATCGAAGGAGCACTGGGTGCTTAGAGCTGGCAGAACCAAATTCCCCAGGAGTCTTCCTCTAGGAAGGAAATGTGCTAGGAAGGAAATGTCCTTCCGCCGGGGATTTAGCTCAGCAGCATAAGGGCCTGTCTGCCAAACGCAAGGTTGTGAGTTCGTTCCCCAGTACCAAAAAAAAAAAAAAAAAAAAAAAAAAAAAATTCTCCTTCCACAGCTGGTGGGAAAAGGCCCTTCGGGTCCCCATGGAGTCTTAGGAAAACCTCCATTAAATTCTAGTTTTCAGATCGGCCTGAGTCAGAACAACCGTAATCACCCACCCTGAGAGCGAGCTGGCTCAGCGCTTCCCCCCTGGGAGGGAAGGGACAGCAGAACGCAGCCCCGCACGGAAACACAGAACACGGGGCAGCCAGGCAGGAAGCCCGAGCAGGGTCTGGATGGGGACCCAGGTGGACGTGGGTGGCCCACGGGGGACAGGGCCCTGCTGCTCCCCTTGCGGGCACACGTTCCCCCTTCTGACTGGAGCCCGTCCCGTGGCGGGGTTGGGGTCCCCTGGCGGGGTCGGGGTCCTCTGGCGGGGTAGGGGTCTCCTGGGGCACAGCCCAGCTGTGTGCAGGCCGCCTCCACCTCTGCTCCTCATAGGGATCCCTCTGACCCAATGCTCGGCCCCGGGCGCCCCCTGCTGCTCAGTGAGTCAGGTTCACGGCATGGTGACTCAGGTGGGCCCTGTGCCTGGCAGTGCCCACTGTGCGGGGTCTGACACGTCGCCCTGGGTGCTGCAGCCTCGGCAGCAGCAGCGACGCTCTGAAGGGAGCTAAGAGAGGTAGGGCCTTCCCGCTGCCGCCACTCACCACCTGGGGCTGAACAGAAGATGGGCAGAACCTCCAAGCCGCTGCTGAGCGCAGGAAGTGGGCCCAGAGCCAGCCCCTCCGATGCAGACGCTGGGGGAGCAGAGGGGTTTGGAGGGGACCCCATCCCACATAGGATGGGTGCGTGGTTTCTCCCTTGCTAAGTCTGTAGCACCAGCCCTAGGTGGCACTGGGGTGTGTGGACCTCGTCAGGGCCACAGTTCTCCCTGTGCTGCTCTAAGGCCAGAGTAAAGCACGTGCAAACACGCATCCTCTGAGTCACCAGAAACGCTGCCTCCGAGCGTCTCGCAGCACCCTGTCAAGCACTTCACATCCGGGTCCCCTGCAGGCGGTGCAGGCGGTAAAGAGCTCCGACATTATGCTACTGGGTCCTCACACCCCGCCTGCCTGACCATGTCCACACAACCCCACAAAGGTCAGGAGCTGCCTGGGGACATAGGCTCGGGGGAGCAGAACCAACATGGGTGGGTGCGCTGCCGGCCACCTGCCACTCCTGTTGCCCATCTCGTGAGACCCAGAGGTGTCCCAGCAGAACCAGGAAGTACCGGTGTTGGACCCAGAGCAGCGCCTTCCAGCAGACAGGCAGGCCTGGACACTGCCTGTGCAGTAGCTGGGGACAGTGGGGTCCCCAGCTGTGATCCAACAGAAGGCAAAGCTCTCCACACACCAGCAGTGTCTCTCTGGTTGCTTTTGTTCTTGTTTACTTTGCTGTGGGTGCTGAGAAGAGTCCAGGGCCTCAAGCAAGCTGGACTCAGTCCTGCCTCTGCACCGCACCCCAGCCCCAGTGCTGTCACCGAGCTCTTGACCCTGCTGCTCCAGCTCCCCGCCAGTGGGACTCTGCAGCGAGTGTACACACAGCCAGGTGTGTGCCTGGTGCCGTTCACTCCGAGGGTCTGAGCTGTGGACGTCCTGCCCAGGAGCTGCCATGGGGACTTGGGGACATTCCCTGCCATGGGCTGTTGTCCTTGGAAGAGGAGATCTCTAGGAAGCCCAAGTGCTAGACCAAAACCAGAGGGCAAAAAGGGAGGAAATCAGTGAAGTTGTTTTCTCATTTATTTAGTTTTTCCTCCCCATTTCTGCTTGGGCTTCTCCTACCCTCCTGCTCTCTCTCTCTGGCTTCTGGGCCACATTAGCACTCCCAGCGCTCTGCTCCCCTAACCCCAGATCTGCCAGGACCACTGTGCCCCACACAGGACTTCCGGCCAACAACACAGGGCCTGGGCGCACCGCCCGCCTTCCTGCCTGGGGGCCTGAGCGCAGTGGGGAGAATCCTCCTTCCAGAGTATGCCGCACCCCACCGCACCCCACTGCACCCCAGGCCTCACCTGCCTGACCACTGTGGAGGATCTGTCCCCTGTCTAAGCTCTGCCATCCAGACTTCAATCAGATCAAAATCGAAGCTGCTGTGTGCTGGCCTCTGCATTGGAGGCTCCAAGAGAGCCAGGGACACGGGCACGCTGGGGTGGGCACAGAGGGGTCTCTCATCCGAGGACTCCAGAGGGCCCCTCCTGAAACCACCTGTGAGTCCTCCCCACGGATCGCATCATCCAGGTCCACATGGGAGGCGTGAAGCGCCCCTCATGGTGGTTGTCCCAAAACAAGTCCCCAACCCAGCGTTCACTCACTTCGGGACCATTGGTCTTTCATGCAAAAAACACACTCATCAGGGCATGGCAGGGCGCACACCTGCAGTCCAGGCACTCTGGAAAGCTGAGGCAGGAGGATCAAATTATCACTGAGACTGGGTAGTTTAGTGACTTAGCAAGACCCTGTCTCAAAATAAAAAATAAAAGAGGATTAGGGAATAGCTCAGTGCAGAAGCCCTGGGTTCAATTCTGAATACCACAAAATACAGAAATAGATGTGCTAGATAGGTAAACAGATGATAGACAGATGGATGGACAGATAAACAGGCAAATAGATAGATGACTGATTGACAGATAAGGTGATTGATAGATAGATATATAGACAGACAGACAGAGATACAGACAGAGTAAACCCAGGCTGAAGTGTTCTTTAACTTCTTATGAATATATGACACATGTCAGAAAGGAGCACAGTTTTCAGACAGGACTCCTCCGAGCAGGTGAAGGGGCAGCATCTTCCCACCCGGAAGTGTTTCCCACACCCAACCCAACCTCCTCTCCTTCCGCCCGGGCCACCTCCTCCCTCCTTCCTCCTTCCTCCAATCAGCTCAGCGCTGCTCCTGGGAATGAAGAGGCTGCAGCCCCTCAGGGCCCGAAGCCTGGCTTCTCCCCCAACAGCATGTGGGGGGTCAGGAGGAGGCTGGCTTTAGACTGTTGCCCCCCAGCAAGGGGAGGCGTTTTGCCTGAGTGAGGGACACCCCCTGGGCAGAAGGTCAAGTGTGAAAGGAAAGCGAGCTGAGATAAGCCAGACAGGGCACAGTACGACAAATGAGTCACCAGAGGCAGGCCCTGCCTGGGGGACCCACTGTGAAGGTGGCAGGGAGCTGAGAGCCACATTGACCTTTGACCTTAAGGGAGCATCTTCAGCCTAGATGGTCTCTGTTCACTGTCCCCCTGCTTCTGAAGGCACTGTTTTAAGCCAAAACAGCCTCTCTACTTTATCTCAAAGTGGAAGAATAATGTGGGACACGTGAGTAAAACACACATAACACCAAGTTTACCGTTAGCAACAGCCGGTGCCGTCACAGGACTGCGGGACCAACGTGCCTGTCCAGCTCAGGAGCACGACCACTACCCTGTGCCCACAACAGGATCAGTTCCAGCTCAGAGCCAGGCGGGGAGGACAGGAGAAGCCCTCACACTGGCGTGGCACCCCAGGTCCCCTTCCTCTTGAACTTTTCTAGTAATTGTATTAGAAAGGCGATTCTCATCACTGATTGGGTAAAATTAATCCTAACAATTAGGTAAGTTAATTATGATAATTTATTTCATCCAACAAACCCAGATGATTATCACTTGAACATGTGACCACTGTAAAAACAGTGACTGAGGTCTCTTCACTTTACACTGAGGCTTTGAAATCTGTTGTGCATTTTCATTGTGTCTCTTTTCCTTTTGCTCAGGACCTCACACTGGCCAGGCAGGTGTTGTGCCAGCTAAATCCCTGGCCCTGTGTGCATTTTTTACCTGCAGTACACCTCACTGCAGGCTGGCAACTCTCAAGCACGGTGGCCACTGGTGGCTAAAGGTCACACAGCTAGACGGTGTGGCACTAAGCACCTTGTGGAATGCTATTATTGCGGTTTAGGTCTGAAATGTCCCCCAGCAGTCTCCTGCGTGTAGCAGGTGATCTGATCATGGGGTGCTGTATTCATTGGTGGATTCATCCAGGATGAGTTCAAGGCTGACTGTGCCAGGAGAAGCTGCGTCTGGTGGGAGGATCTGTGAGGTGTGAGCGCCATGGTGCGTTCTTGTCCCTAGTTCCTTCTTTTCTCCCTGCTCCCTCTCCACCTTCTGGCCACCATGGGGTGAGCAGCTTCTCCCCACCAGGCCCTTCCACCATCTAGTTCTACCTTGGGGGCAACTGACCATGGACTGAACCCTCTGAAAATCATGAATCAAAATAATCCTCTCCTCCTCTGCAGTGTCAGATATTTTGTCCCAGCTAATACAGCTATTGGTCTACTAAATCACCTCTTAAAAGATGTTTATTAAGTACACAAAGATTCTAACTATAGGTTTCTTTTTAATACAACATATTTCTTGAATCTTTTTATTTTCTGTGACTGGCCAAGAATTGAACCTAGGGCCTTGCACTTGGAGGGCAAACACTGTACTACTGAGCTAGACCACTAACCCATTACACACATATTTCTCTGTTAGTAAAAGTAATATATTTGGAAAGTATAAAAATAAAAAATACTCAAGAATGAGGAAAGCATTTTTTTAGAAGTTTGATGTCACAATGTTCCAAATTGGGGGGAAAAAAGGGCCATAACAGCATCTGATTTAATATTATGCCGTTTAGCTTAGTCACTAAGCAGAACAAATACTTCTGGATTTATTACATCCTTCTATTCAGACACTTAAGTAATCACAGTTAATAACGCCGCTTCTCCCAGCCCACGGAGAAGCTATGTAATTCTTTGGGCCCTACTGAGAGGCAGGTTATTTTCAAGGAGGATTTAAGGTTTTAAAGTGCTCATCACAGCTTAAAGCTTGTCTTTTCCAGTTTCCATGGGGAGAGCTCCCTTGGCACTGGACTGGGAGGCGGGGGGGGGGGGCGTGACTCCGGGTGGTGAGGACCCTTTGCACTCCACTCCAGGGGACGTGAGAACCCCTCAGCAGTTTCCCATTCTGTGCCTCTTTGTGTCCTTTAAAAAAAGAAAGAAGAAAGTAGACCAAACCATTGGCTCCCAGGTTTCTCAAACTGTCCCTGCTGTATTTAGACCCCTTCTTATTTGTTGATTGACTGAAAGGCAGGGATTTTTGTAAATTCGTTTATTGTCACTAGCAGTTCATAGTGATTACACAGCTTGTGCAGAGGTGCTGCAGGCACCAAACACACCTTTGTTCCTGCCTTCATCCCCCCTCCCTCACTGCTTGATCCCTTTTCCATTCAAAAGAGCCCAAGGCC
Source organism: Dolichotis patagonum (assembly GCA_004027295.1). Lineage (NCBI taxonomy): Eukaryota > Metazoa > Chordata > Mammalia > Rodentia > Caviidae > Dolichotis > Dolichotis patagonum. The sequence goes on along the minus strand of PVJX010002409.1, from coordinate 8,618 downwards.
AGAGGAGGGAGGGAAGGAGGGAGGGGGAGGGGAGAGAGCCGAGCTGGGACCTACCATCCCACCCACTTCCAGGACAAGTCGTGACCCTGGGTGGGGTTCACTGGAGACAAGGGTTCAACATGGAAGCAGTTCCAGGGACACAGTCACTGCTCCGGAGTCCTCATCTCTTACTGGTTCATTCCCTGAGACCTACTCACTGTGCCTGTCATCAGGCAAAGGCAGTGACAGCATCTTCCAAGAAGGAGCAGCCCCCCACTCCCGTACCCCAACTGCTTCTCCACCGCAGCAGCGCTTCCTGGGCAGCCAAAGTGGGCCCGGACCCCGCAGGGTTCCCAGATGAGTGAGGGCGGCAGAGTAAGTTCTCCAAGGCCTTTCTGTAGCCAAGGAGAAAATGGAAAACCTCTTCTGTTTTCCATCTCAAATTATTTCCATCCACAGTGACCAGCACAATGTCCCAGGAGTCATGCACTGAAAATCAAATGATCTCATTGGCACCCAACGTTAAAACGCCAAGCAATACAGCGGGAGCTTCTGCGTCCTAACAGCAAAGCTCTGTCAACTTCAGATCACCAGGGAGTCTGGAGTCCAACACCCAGTCCCCTTAGAGTTCAAGTTCAGAGACATAAAACAAGGAGTGAACGTCTGGAGGTGAGTGCCTCCTCCTCTTAATGGGCAGGGTTCAAAGACGTTCAGCTCCGAAGTCCTCCTTGCTGCAGTCAGCCTGAACCAGGAAGGTTGGGGTGGGCTGTGGCTTCAGACACCTTTCCAGGAGGCGGGTAGAGCTCAGACACCTGAGACCCCAAGACCCTCATGGGCTCCACTTTCCTCCTCTTCCTCTTCCTCCTCCTTCTTCATTTGGTTATTTTTAACTGTGGTAAAATACACATAACGTTTACCACCGTGACCACCTCAGTGGCGCGGTACTGAGAACCCTCATGCTGCCATGAACCCAGTCTCCTCGAGGGGCTTTCCCACTTGCAGAACTGCAGCTCTGGACCCTTTCACTGCAGCCCCTGTTCTCCAGCCTCCAGCCCCTAGCAGCCACCTTCTGCTGTTCCTCTGAGTGACTGCCCGAGGTGCCTCCCTCAGCAGCCCCATGTTGCATCATCCTTGGGTGACTGACTTCTTTCACAGCATAGCACGCCAAGGCTCATCCCCAGCACGGCGCAGGCCGGACTCCCCTTCCTTGCCGGAGCTGCAGTCGCCTGCTGTGTGCCGGCGCCGTGCTCCCACCCCTTCCTCTGTGCATGGACCCCAGGCTGCTTCTGTCATTTGATTCTTGTGAATAATGCACCTAAGAACGTGGGTGTTCGGCCCCACGTTTTAAACCATCAAGGGTTTAGAGAGCGAGGGGATCACCCCAGCACAGGGCCACAGGCAGAAAGTAACACAGTCCTTGGGTCCAGAGGTAACATCTGCCTAAAACCCTGTGTGTCCAGCCCAGTCTGTTTGTCAGCAGACTCAGAAGGAAGAGGCTCCTGGCCGAGCCCTCTGAGGGGCAGGGACATGCATGAGTGACCGAGGAGCTTCTCTATGCGAAGTTAACTGTGGCCCTGAGCTCCCCGTGCCTGGGGCGATCAACTTGCCCACAGCCACCCCACCTTCAGGGACCCTGCCAGCCTCCACAAGTGGTCACCACTGCAAGTGAGACCACCGCTGAACAGTGACTCTTCAACAAGGATTTCTTTTCTGCCTAAGAAACTTAACACACAGACACACTAACAAAGACCAGCACTTCTGGGCGCAGCGGGATGGAGGAAAGCAGGGTCCACCCTGTCCTGCCAACTCGAGGCTCGCCAGGCCAAGCAAGTGACACAGAACGTCAGACCCAAATCAACAGCCCCGGTCCTCGCCCCACAGGAAGCGGGATGCAGGGCGTGGGGGGAAACGGAATTAAAACTTTAAGACCCGGTGTCACTCAGAAACACCCAGCTAAGACGCGGGGCCTGCATTTTGTTTTCGTTCCGAAGCCCTGCGCGTCTAATGAGAAGAATATGGCTTTAAGAACTAAGATTCACCCCATCAGGCATTAATGATGTCCAGAAACTATGCGAGCAATCTGCCTCGACATCCTCCAGACATTTGTATCTGTCCAACTGCAGGCCGGAGGGGGAGCGGTTCATTTCTCCGTCTTTTGATAGCGCCTCGCCAAGATCTCTTAGCCCCACAAAAACGCTCCAAATATACTCTCTCGACTTCAGCTGCCTTAAAATATAGACTTACATTTATCTTGGCCACATTAACGAGATCTGTTTGACCAATACATTTATATTTATGACGACTCAGGGCAGATTATGGTTGTTAAAACTTGTCCTTGGGACATGAAAACACTCCCGTCATTAATACATTCTGTAATATAAACTATGATGTCAGGTCAACGTGAAGGGTAAAAACGCTCCTAAAGTATGCACACATCATTTTTTAAAGCAATTGAGCCTAATGGAATAACAAAGGTCATCATAACAAACCATTACAGTCTTCATCTTGGCAACTCCAAACCTCCAAGAAACGATCATCCTTCCTGCAGTGTTATGGCATGCAGACGACAGGGATGGCTCGCAAATGAGTCACCCGAGCTCAGATCCGCAGTAGCTGTGCGAGCGCTGGACAATCAATTATTCACATGTTTACAGAGAGCCTTCCCGCTGATGTTAACCAGGGCTGCTTGCAGGGAAGGGTTCTCCAGCTGTCCTCGGCCAGCTGGGGCCTCCAGCTACACTAACGAGCGGCTCTAATCGCTCAGCCAGTCACCCGCAAGGTCCTCTTCCCCTACCCGAGGAAATTCAATCTCCTCGAGTTTTCACTGGGTACAGAAATATTAATCAGGGGTAATTATGGAGATGCCTTCTTTGCAGCGCTCTGGGAGAGAGGGAGAGGTGCCAGGCTTAGAAGGTACCAAGCTCCGCCTCGACTGCACTGTGGCAGACGCAGCTGGACAGAAAGGGAAGGGAAGGCAGCACCGGGGGGCTGTCCGGGGCGCTCCCTGTAGGAAGGGGAGCTGGCAGGGACCACCAGTGAGGACGCATGAATTTGGTCAACAGCCTAATGCGGGTGAACTTGACCCACCCATCTGAAAAGGCTCTGGAAGAAGAGGATGGATGGGAATTCACCTCTCATATCCCCAGTGGCACTTAGCACAACCCACAGGTCGTCCCAGAAGAGGAAGATTGTGACTAAGGCCACTCCTTAGTCATAAGGTCTCCACTTGAGGTCACAGGGCGAGGGTGCCAATGCACCCCACTGCCCCAGGCAGCTGCGCCCAGCCAGGCAGCAGGGTGGAGCTCGGCTGTGGCCTGGGCTTTGTTCTCCAAGGGCCGGGCAGGCAGAGCAGACAGAGGGACATTTTCATCACCCTGCATCCAGGGACACTGTGGTTCAGAGGAGTCTTCCGCCCACTTGAAACGGGGCAACTTGAGATGCTATTGTGACCCTCAGTTGATGTCTAAGACAGGGGCAGAAGAGAGGTCTGTGGTTCAAACCCACTGTGTGTGTGTGTGTGTGTGTGTGTGTGTGTGTGTGTATTGAGTGTTGGGGCACCAGGACCCCGGGGGATTCTGCTTCCCAGAATGGAGAAGGGAGCTGATCTGAGATGGTTGGCTCCTTTAACCTTTAGCCCTCCTACCCACTCCCAATCTTCCATCTGGTCAGTGGGACCAGGGCGACAGGAAGACATACCTCCCAAGAAAGCCCTCCTCCACCTGAGGGCCCTTGGACAAGTGCAGGCTTCTCAGAAGTGCTCCCCCTGCCGACTGGGACCCTGGCTCCCTCCAGGACGAGGGCAGTGTTCCTCAAAAGACAGTCACAACTAGACTCTGGGAGAAGGCATGATTCAGCCCCCAAAACGTGTTACCATCCTCGTGGTGCGGGTCTGGCCAGGCCTGGCGTCCCAAACTCACGGCACCTGGAGTCTCCCTGAGGGAACTTCCTGGCCCATGAGTAAAGTCTGTGGCCAGTGCCACTGGGAAGCAAAGTGCTCAAGAGGCACCAGGACCTATGAGACTGCCGTCCAGGTCAGGCCTGAGAGCCACTCTGTCACTTGCAAGGGACTCTAGTACAGATGGTCCCTCGTGGGACCACACACAAGGTATGATAAAAAACCGCGGTGAATATTAAAACATTTTAAACTTACACTAGAAGATGCACTGGCGCTCATCCTCCGGAAGTGACACCCGCATTGCTGGCTCGTTGATCTCATGGTTCCTGCCACTTCCGGCAGCAGCGCCGGAAGTGCCTCTCACTGAGTGTGCTTAGCCTCTGTGGCTGCCTCGAGGTCCTGAACGGATTTGAGATGTATTTCTTCCACGATCGCTTTGACTTTGGGGAAGGGCCGGGAGTTGGAGGCACCCGATCTGGTGACTGAGGTGGCTGAGGACACAGCGTCACGTCTGAGGAGCTGCTTTTCCACTGAATGGTGCTCAGAGACAGTGGCAGTCGCCATATTTTTGAGCTCATTTCATCGACACTCATGAACGAGGACTGCAGAACTGCTTCAGAAAATGGCGACAGTGACAAGGGGACATCTGATGGGATTAAGGGCAATGTGTCTTTGACTATACTTTCAACCATTTAAACATGCGCCATATATTCTGACAAGACCTGGTACAATTTTGGGACTTTAGGACGATGAGAAAACTACACGTGCAGCAGAAACCCTTGAATTCTGATGTCTTCACAGGCTAGCAAGGTGTGGCCGACCCCTCACACACGCTAAGCAGACAAACAAGCGCGGTCCCAGGCAGCCAGTCTGTCGCCAGTGGAAACAGCTGACGTCACAAGCTGCAGTGTGGCTGAGCTAGGCCGCTCAGTGGCGGAGAGCCCGATGCTGACTTCGTGGTTTTTTCAGTGTCGGAGGTCCGGCTGAGGGTCGCTCCCGGTAAGGCAGGAGCCTCCACATTTTCCTTCTCCACTGCCGTGGTTGCTCTAGCTTGTCACACTCTGGGGAGTTCCAGGGACCTTCAGGGAGCTCCAGTCTGCTGTCACTGCAGTGACAGCTTCAGGTTGGGTCTGAAAGTCACACGTGCCCGTCTAGCTCACCCATTCTCCTCCTGGTCTGCCCAAGTCCTTGTCCTGTGCCTGTTAAAGTGGGATAGAGGAGACTGTGTCTCTGTCACACGGCCACCTGATTCCTGTCAGGAATCTCGTTAGTACACACATTAGTTACCTGGGGAGCTCCTGCTGGTCAGTCCTAGCTTCTTCTGTGGTCGCCAGGAAGGGAGGCTCCGGGTGCCCTCCGGCTCTCCCCCTCAGACCTGTTCAGACCCCCAAGACTGGGGTTGCCAACTTTCCCCGTGGTCACCCCACAAAGCTGCCATCCCGAGCGGCGTGGGCAGGAGGGCGGATGTGTTGGCCTGGCCCCGGATGTCCCACTCCGGCAGCGCATCCTGAGGGTTTGCAGCGGGCTGCCTTCCCGCCCCTGTTTCACACGTTCCCTATCCAAAATAAGTGGGACATCGACCTTGCCGTTCCCGCCTCACGTCTGCTCATCCCATTGGCCACTCGGGCCTCTCCCGTGCATGAGTGGGCAGACAGCAGCAACAGAGAGGAAGGCTCCTCGGGCTGAGCATGCGCGGCAGTCGGTTTGGCCTCAGTGATGGCAAACTTAACAGGAGGAGCTCGGGAATGGCCCCGCGGGGAGACAGCGCCACCTAGTGGTGCTAGATGGCAGCCCGGCCCTTGTGTTGGAAAGACGGAAAAACAGTCTTGGGGATGAGTACCGTTTTCTATGGCCAAAAAATTTCTTTCTAAAAGGTGTGGGGCCGCCTCCAGGTGCTCTTTGCTTCTCTGCTGCAGGAGTTTGATTCCCTGGAAGGACTGCGGGACGTTCCGTGTAGTTCTGGAGACTTCTTCGGTGCCTGGGTCCCCTCAAATCGTGACTGGAGGTTCCTCCTCAAATCCAGGGTGAAAAGTTCTGAGGTCCATGAAGAGGAAGAAAAGGGACCTGTTTCAGTGTAGGACTCACCTGCTGCTGTTAGGAAGCTGACTAAATCATGACAAACATTCCAAAATCTGTAAATAAATAGAAACTCCTTCCATCAATCCAGATGTTACTAACTTCTTCAGACTTTAAAGGCTGCCTAAGTCTACCCCCAAAGCCAATGCCTCTGACTCCCGGCCAGAGATGGGTCTCCTGTAAATCAAGCCCGCTCACCTACAGCATCTGGGGCACATGTCTGTCCTTGGAGGCCTGTTGGGTAGACCAGTGTTTTACCAAAAGATGTGCATTTTCCAGAAACTACCACAATCTAAATGAACTCCAAGGTAAAGTCACAAATTAAGACAGGTATGTATTCATGTGTGTGTGTATATATACATACGTATGTTCATATTTTCGGGTTGGAAAATTGTTGCAACTTGTTTTCTGCACACTTGGCAGGAAGTAGAGAAATATTATGGATTAAAATCTGGTGGTCAACTTAATACCAGCTGAATTAAATCAGCAAGGTGCTGAGCATAGATATGCCACCTGAGGAAAGTTGCCAGCATAAATAGAGATGTGAGGAAGAACTAGCTGTTGTGGGTTCTCCTGGAGGAGCTCATCATGACCAGCTTCTCTGGTGTGAGTTCAACCACTGTCATCGGAGGAGCTCAGGACCTTGTCGGTGAGAGAGGCTGTGGTTCACTTTGGGGGAGCTCTGGTGCTTACATCAAGCATCACTTCCTGGCCCTGGAGGGGAAGATGTGTGCTGTTTAATCTCCAGGAAAAACTCATCATGCTGGCATGTACTTGACTATTCTTATCACTGGAGGAGCTCAGGACCTCCGTGTCACTGAGGATGGCTGTGGTGCTTTTCAGGACATTCCTGGTCCGTATTTAGAGCATGATTTCTTGGCTCCAGCATAGAACCCTCAACCCACCAGCACAGCTCCTTCACCCCGCTGGCACAGACTTTGTCAACTTTGCACCCAAACACATCTCCTTATACCGTACCTAATTGCCACATAAAGAGAACACCAAGTTCATGACTGGGTTATCATAACTATCCTGCACACAACTAGAACTGCAATAATGTTCTCCTCAAAGCCTCCACACTTCCAGTATTTTTCAAAAGTCCAAATCTCTTCTGAAATTTAAGACAAACTCTTAGTTGCAAGCCTATGTAAAAATAGAAAACAAGTTACATAATTCCAAGGTACGGTGTCACAGGGTAAACATTCACATTCCAAAAGGGAGGAACAGTAGGACAGAAGAGAATCTCACAAACTGTAGAAGATGACTTGGACGGCTCCCCTTGAATGCAGAACAATTGCTTCAGCATTAGTTAAACTGGGCCCAATCTCCATGTGCTGATATGTACAGAGCCCTCTAAGCTATTTCCTTCTCCCATCTATTGGCTCTAAGCAATGTAAACAGGGCTGGCTGAGGTGCTGATGTGTAATCTTTGAAGCCAACCAACAGTTTCCTCTTTCCTCGCATGGTGTCTCCCTATAAACAATTGAGCACAGTGGGATGGCAGAGCCACATACCTCCAGGAATGTGAACTGGGTCCAAACTTCAAGATGAGAGGCTATGACTTCCCAGGGCACAAAAGTTTACATATCGGAAACTGGAGCAACAGCCTCCTATACATTTAAATGCTACCCCAATTGATTCATGCAGATTGGTCTTTCTGTATTACCTTCTCTCTGCAAAGTGCAGAGGTGCTTTTTGGCCTCCTACCTAAGCCCAGCTCACAGACTCAAGTAATTCCCACCATTTTCACCATCACTCATCCTTGAGCCACTCCCTTCTTCACCAGTTAATAAATTCTGGGTGACGCACTGGGACAAGGCCTTTTGTTCCATGAATCCTCACATGGACTGGGCTTTAGGACCCTCTGGCTACCCGTAACTATAAATAGACTTAGTGTCTATTCTTGCTGTGGTTTGCACTGGAGGTGGTAAATTAGAATTAACTCACCAGGGTTCCAATAATGTTTCAATGAGATTACAAATATAATCTTCCCAGATGGCAAGGACGGGAAAAGGGATTACAACATTTGGATTACAATAACAAACATTAAGCCCTGCGGCTGCATATCCAGCATCAAGGGCACACAGTACTAAATTGAGTGTTCCAAAGAGCTTTAATGGTACCAGGCCTATGGCCTTGCCAGTTGCAGCCCCCCTGGCTTCTCTTGTGTGCTATTGCAGTTCTGCTCAGCTCACAATCCATATACCTGCTACCTCCAATTTCCAGAAGACTTCATTCCCACAGCTTCACACACTGCCTATTCAGGGCTCCTTGCCTGGACTCCCAGTCCTTCCTTTGAAATATGGGTACAAGCCTCCATGACCCCACAACACTTGTATTCTGCACACCAGTAAAACCAGCACTGTATGGATAATGCCAGGGCCTGCTGTCAATGGAAGCAGCAGCCAGGCCCCCTTGGACTATGACTGCAGCAGCCTGTGAATGCCTGGATGGCTGGGCACAGTGAAATTTTTTTTTTTTAATTTAAAAGAGAATAAAACAAAAGGGGGCAGTACAGAGCAGATCAGAACAGGACAACATAGGCAACACAGTACTTTACATTAAGTCAACTGGACATCAACAGTATCTAACACCGTATCTCTTACTCTGCTATAGTTGAGCATAGTTTCAATTACAATAATATCAAACATAACACAATAGTATAAAG